>JASAND010003023.1:0-66473 GCA_030248195.1 Trissonchulus latispiculum
ATATACCTAAGAAAATTGGAAAAATTCGTGCGCTGAACGAGAAGAACTGGGGAACAACAAAACTCGAATAAAATAAAATATAAAGTTTACAAAAATTTTGAAAGGTTCAGGCAAGAAATCCCTGAGCTCTGGCAACCTAATGTAGCGGGGCTAGTAGTTTAACCGACAAATGCTAACCCGTTACCACGTCCAGACGTAGGGGACGCGGAGACCGTGGCACCAGATGGATAACAGACCGACTACAGGAGGACAGATCGAGGACAGCCTCGCCAGACAATATGCCAAGCAAAGTAATCAATCCCTAAGGGCAGAGATGACTCGCACTCCTCACTCACTCAGAATGAACTACCTACCTAGCAGGAAGGCTTCAGAAAACTCAAACCTAACTAAATACACTTTAACAAGAAACAACAGTTATAGTAATATAACAATACAATAAAATACTATGATTTGACCTAAACACACACAAACACACAAACACTAAATACTAACTTACAGTTTTAGCTCTGAATGGGGTCAGTTAACCTTTTCAGCTCAGGGGAGAGCTGAGGGAGAGACACAGTAATTATGTACACAGCAAATAAGGGGGAGTAATAATAGAATTAAACACGACTGTACACAACGGCAGAAATAACAAGAGTGAAGAGGAGGGAAGCGACCTGTGGTTGAACCTCTGCGGCGCCCCCTGAGAGTGAAATTTTGCCCCCAATCACGTAGCTCCAAAGTCACGAGGGGGAACACCCAATCCGCATACACGTTGGGGAGCTACGTGACTTGCAAAACGTGTCTAGCCGCCGATGATGTTGCATGAGAAGCCAGGCGGGTAGCTAGCCTAGCTACTCACCAACGGAAAGGTTGATCATGCCAACCTGATCCATTGCTCGTCGTCTTGTCACACGCACCACGTGTAGAATCCCTGAGATTCTATCCCACCACATGGGAATCACAGAGATTCTACCTCACCACGTTCGTCAACATTAAATGTTCTGAGTCGTTAATAGGACCATCAGCCATAGAATTACCTTTGGAATTCCAACACAAATCTTGTTATCAAATCGCCATTCTCCCATGATTATGTACTCTTGGATATATCAAGAGTTACTTAAGGGTATGCCAGCTGTCATGTTCTAGGTAGTAATGATATGCACGTGACACACCTACCACTTGCCCTTCTTTGGCACCTCATGTGATTTAATGCCCGCCCCCCATAGTGTTACCCAGTCTGGGCAGGGTTGCACCTCTTCGTCCTATGTGCTTGTGTGCAAAAGCTCGAAAGCACAAGCTGTACGTGCGCTATTTTTGTGCCCGTTTCGAGCTTTCGAACGCTCGCATACCGTGAGACTTTGTTTGAAGTGAGGGGTCTGATTTCCGCGGGGGGGTCAGCAATAGCTGCGAGAGGATATGGCGTGGTGTCGTAAAGTATGGCTGTCGTAGCTATGTATTACGTACTCTTGGTTATATGTAATTATGTATTCTTTGATTTCAGTCTGATCTCCTTCTTCTGTTTCAGTGATGTGGAGAAATTTCCGTTAATTTAGATTCTAATGAGGAATGCGGGAAAAATTTATCCGGATCAGAAAACAGACTAGGAAATATTAATGCAGATACCGTGATTTCTATAACCTACCTGAAACTCTTAATTAGCAGTACGTATTTAGTTTTTGTTTTAAATTCATTGAAAGGCAGAAAAGCAGAAAAGGGTTGGTGCCTTTCTCAGTACAAATTCTCTCAGAAACAATCCTTTAGGCACAACTTTTCACTCTGCTTTCGCTGATAATAGCATAAGGTAAATATCTGTTTTTTTGTTGCCTATACTCGTTAACTGTTTCCTAGCAAGCTATTGGATAACTTTAGTGTCCAAAACTGATTAGGAACCGATAAAACTGTGGTGAAACAAAAAATTGGAGACTAGAAATCTAAATTTGAATGAATGCCGTAAAACTTGGATGAAAATAGTCAGAAGGTGTAGCTGAGTGGTAGAATATTCAACTGCGGAATCAGAAAAGTCGGGTTCGATCCTCTCGTGTTCATTCAGAATTTTTCAGTCCGAGTTAGGTCATTCGTCATTTTATTCAGAAAACTTTATTTTTTCCAGAAATCGACTAAATGGAAAGATTCAATCGGGATAAAGCCGCCATACTTCAGATGCGAGCTCATGTGGATCAGCTTCATCGTGAGCTGGAGGTCAACCGAGTCAAAATATCCGAATCCGCAGTGGAGTAAGTAGAAATAGTTTTCGTAGGAAAAAGTCTGCCTTAACTTTGACAGCACTTTGCGAGTTGCTCTAATTTCACTGTCTTCTTCTATGTGTTATACGGCAAAACAGTTGAAAATGTTTAGGCTTATTATGTGTACTAACAGGCTTGTTTTAATTGCCTAGCAAACTTTGACTAGATCCATTTCCGTTTGATATAAGGGGCCGTCACCAACAACCAATCATGCTTCGGGAGGTTCTCCTTCACTGCTTTAAAATTTCAAACAATTTTAATTTTGATTTTTAATGATTTAATTTAATTTAATAAATTTTAAATAATAATAATTGCAATTTTAATATGGGGTGGAACCGCTAACCAGGACGTTTGGAGGGCGCAAATAGACGCAAATGTTTCCGTTTAGTCTGACGTGGTCGGCACGTGCCAACCGAAACCACGTTAACCAGTTTCGAGAATCTTTCTTTGGGCATTTTTTCGCAAACTTCCAAACAAATCTTGCGTTCATATATGTCGTAATCTGGCAGCAGTTTTTGCAATCTGGTTTGCTCGTGACGACCAACTTTTTAAAACAAGAGGTCAATGAATGGCTTACTCATCTTCTATTAATAAGATTATAGATTATATATATATATATATATATATATATATATTTATATATATATATATATATATATATATAAATTAATTGGAAGAATTTCTTGATCAATCTAATGCTTATCAATTTCTTTTATTTAATTTAATTTGATTTGTTTGATTTTAGATTATTGAAATTCTGTGAGGAAGCTCAACCGACGGATCCACTTTTCACTGGCTTGAAAGATTCGGAAAATCCGTTCCGAGAAAAACGCGGCGCCTGCGTCATAATTTAGAGATCACATCCTGTAAAAATTTGACAAAAACTAAGGATGGATTTGTATCACTAATCAGGGATGGAAACTGGGTCATTATTTCTGACCCATGACCCACTTGACCCAAAAGCGAATTTGACCCAGACCCAAGGCGACCCATGAAATTTGAAAATTCCGTGACACAGACCCAAATGACCCAATCGTTTTCGTGACCCAGACCCAGCTGACCCAAGAATTATCGGGTCTTTTCCAGATTACCCCCCTCCCCCCCACCACTCAAAGTTCCTAAAACTCGACCAAATGAGCTGAAATTTAATGTGGGTATGTTTTTGACCACGCTGAATTCAAATATCGCAAAATTTTTCGATTTCGAAAATTCGATTTTTTTCGATTTTTTTCGATCTCTAAGGGGTAACCAAGGATAACCGGTGACCAAGGGTAACCGGTGACCAAGGGTAACCGAAAAATTTTTTGTCTTCGATTTTGCTGAAATGTTGTATATAGGGGTTTTCTGGGCCGCAGAACACGAATCTGAAAAGTCCGTTTTTCGATTCAGCTTTTCGTTAGCTCTGCATAAGCTTACAACTTAAGGGGGGGGGGGGTCCATTTTTGGCCGATTTTTCGACCATCTCCGATTTTGCTCATTTTCACATATTTTGTTCTCCGATTGGTATATTTTAACGAGTTTTTGAAATTAAAGTCGGATCTTTTACGGTTAATGAGTAATTTCACTTCAAAGTTGAGATCTCATGTGTTAAACATAGGAAACTGGAAAAGTTTCAATTTTTTGATTAGTGTCAAAAAATCTCGAAACTGGGCAAAGATTATCAGCATAATTTGGTATCATTAGAAACGTCTATTTGTATACTTTAATTTGTTGGAATTAGATTTTTGAGTTAGGCCTTTAAAATTTTTAAAATAATTTTTGAAGCTTGCTGACTGCGAAAATTGACGTTTTTCGTTAGTGGAAACTGGGAAGTTGTAACTTTGAGCAAGCATTACAAAAATTCAAAGGCCTAAATCAAAAATCTAATTCCAACAAATCAAAGTATATAAATAGACGTTTCTAACGATACCAAATGATGCCTATAATCTTTGCCCAGTTTCGAGATTTTTTGACACTAAAAATTTGGTTTTTTACCAAAATTTTGAATTTTTTCGATTTTTTGCCTATTACGTGAGACCATTGCAATCAGCAGCTACCAAATGCCAAAATATCTCATTTGACGTTATTTCTGGTGTCTGCAGTTCAGTGTTGACTACAATTATTCCTGCTAAGTAGCCCAACGTGGTCGCTGCATCCAAATCTGTCGGACTGGCACCCATATAGCAAAAATATCGATTTTTTCAAATTTCTCAAAACATGACAAATTTGACATCAATCGAAAGCTCTTAATGCGGGGAACATTTTTTCTTCTTGGGCTGTGGTCCGCAAATGCACCAAATTGAAGTTAATGGCTGTTAAAGGGTGTTGTGATTTAACCTTAACATTGGTTTTGCTGCTCCCTAAAAGTCGTTAAAAAGGCATGAAATCACGTTTAGCCTGCCAACACTGGGGCAAAATTAGTTCTTTAGATCAATTTTCAAATGTACAGCCCATTGAAGTTCCAAAATCGAAGACTGTTTAAGGAAAATTGCTTTAGTCTCAAGCGGTACCCTCGTTTCGCCCATTATTACAATTGCAAGCAGTTGATTGCTCGTAACTCGCGGAGACATGGATGAAACAACTCAATATTTAAACTTGGTACACACAACATGTGTGGCTACATTATGTGTAAAAATGAGCGAAATCAGTGACTACAAATTTTTTCATGGCGGACCCCCCCCCTTAAGCTTACAATTTTAGCTCACATCAAGCTAACGAAAGCTGAATCAAGAAACGGACTTCAGATTCGTGTTCTGCGGCCCAGAAAACCCCTATATACAACTTTTCAGCAAAGTCGAAGACAAAAACTTTTTCGGTAACCCTTGGTCCCCCCTTAGAAATCGAAAAAATCGAATTTCGCGAAATCGAAAAATTTTGCGATATTTGAACTCAGCGTGGTCGAAAACATACCCACACTAAATTTCAGCTCATTTGGTCGAGTTTTAAGAACTTTGAGTGGTGGGGGGGGGTAATCTGGAAAAGACCCGAATTATCGTGACCCAGACCCAAATGACCCAATAAAATAACTCGACCTAAACTGACTTTACATTATCCTTTTGTGAAGTGTTTTTGAAACTGTGACACGGAGACACTGTATGGGCCAATACAATGTAAATTCGTAAATAATTGGCAAATAGTAGTGGTAAATAATCAGTCAGAATCCAGCAAAAATTCTTCTGAAGCAGGTTGTAGGTTCGGACCTCCTCAATCTTGCCATTTTGATTATTTTTCAATAACAGTTATTCTACTTGGAAGACCTGATTGGCTGATATTGCAAAATATTTAAAATTTTCGATGGAAGGGTACACACATGGCTTTTATTACGCGAACCGACACAAACATAATGGCCGGACATGTCACAGCTAACTATTGATTCCAGAGAAACAATACTAAGATCAATGTAAAATTCGCGCCGGCGGCGCGAAAAATTTTTTAGCCGCGACTGGTTTACGTATAATTGGAAAAATGCCAGATCTTAAATTTTAATTTAAAATTTCAGGATTTAAAATTTGGTAAGACCCTGTGACCCATACCCAAAATGACCCAATAAAAATTGCTGACCCAGACCCAAAGTGACCCACAGGAAGCTTGACCCAGACCCACACTGACACAACCGGTTCGCAAAATTCGTGACCCAAGACCCAGTGACCCAAGCAAAAATGGCGACCCAAACGACCCATAACCCAGTGACCCATGACCCAGTTTCCATCCCTGTCACTAATCATTTTGTAACTTTAAAGAAATAATGGACATTTTTAAAATTTGTTTACATAGTTTGCTAGAACTAGTAGATTATTTTATACTTATAATTAATGTCATCATTGAATATAATTCAATTAATTTTACAATTTGTCCCAACAAGGCTGTACTAATCAGTTAGAGTTGACAAAGTGGTGCGAGTGATTATTAAAATCTGAGGAACACGTTGTCCCTTTTTCCAAACTTTACCTGCTTACGTATCTCAGCCGACAAGCTTTACCAGAAAAAACAAAATTGCATAGCTTGCTACTAAAGTTCAGGCCCAAATAGAATTTTCTAATCATGAAGTACATAATCACGAGGTGTTAGTAATTTTTGGTTAACACATACACGTGATTTAAAAACCATTCAAAGGAATTATAAACCGCTTTTGTAATTTTTTAGGCAGGTTTTCGGAATTTTACAATATTTTCCCCAAATCGTTGTGATTCTGACGTTTATTCTTCGCTCATGAAATCGGATTATTTTAGCGTTACCCTTTGACCCTTGTTCTGATTTTTTCGCTCTTGTACCAAACATGAGCAGCCATGAACCCTCCGAGAACCTCCTACATACATACATTAATGTGTGACGAAACCAATAAAATTAAATAAACAATAAACGGCTTAAGATATTTTCCTTTATTTTTACAATAATAATGGCACTTCTATACAACAAAATTAGACAGCAATGGTTGTAATAGAAACAGTTTGGTTCGGAAAGCTAACATCAAGCGGACTTGTAGTTGTAGTAGTGGTTGTTGTAGAGGTCGTAGTGGTAGGTTTAACCTTTTCGTACAGAATTCTGGCGTGCTCCAGAAGACCGTGTCTGGGGTGTTGCGAAGTTCGCATGGAAATGATCTGTTCGATGTAGTTTCGATCGATCACTCGAAATTGACGATTCAGCTAAAAAGAAGCAAACATCTTACAAACAAGTAAAGTTTATGTTAATCGAAATTTAAATATTTTCATGCAGTTCATGGATGGGATTCGCTCCTTTAGGATTTTTTGATGTATAAAATTGCCCAGGTTTTCCTTTTTCATCTGTTTTTATTTTAATTTAGTTTAAATTAAGTTTATTTTAATAGCTCGACAATTCGGTCGCAGTCTTCCCCCAAAGGGAAACATTGAGATGAATGTGTTAAGTAGCCCCACTGAGAAGGGCTGAAGCGCAGCTGTGTGTTAAATTTACTGTAAGCATAGGTGAGTCTGAGAGATAAAGCGTTCTAGTAGAGACTAGAAGCTCGATGGTTCAATTCCCAAAATAAAAATTATTCCCAAATTTCTAAAGCATGATTTCAACTGTTCCTAACCGAAAAAGAATCGACCTGGAGAAGGACAAGAAGATTTGTACATATATAAGTCAAACTTCGTTCTTTATAAATTTCACATTACCTAAGTTTCATGCTGGCTTGAAGCATTAATAATACCATTAATCTTTTGTTGATATATGCCAAACAATATTCCAAGTTTGCCTAAAACTTGAAATAAATCTCGTTTAAAATGTTTCCGACGACACATTGTGAAAGAACATAAAAATTTCTTACATCTTCGACGGGAATTTCTCTGGCAATGGTGATCCTCCCGACCTCCTTCAAGTAAAGATTCACCAAACCATGAGTGCAAGGGCCGACTTCTTTGGTGCTGAACCCTAAAAATAGATAAAATAAAGAAATATTTAATTAATTAAAAACTAAATTGATAAGCATTGACTAAAAAGCAGGTAGCAAAGACTTATTTCAAGGAAGCTGTCAGGTTTGGAGCTTAGAAAACCAGTAAAAATAACAGGAGGTGCCTTAAGCGAAAACATTGAAACGTTTTACCGAATCAGTCCTTTACGGCTTGACAGTTTTGTTTGAACATTGATCTATCGAAACTGTTAGGATCCAGGATCATACTATAGTGAATTTTTGACGGAGAATTTTGTAGCTGAAACTCAGTAGTGACGATTCTGTGAAAATAGCATTTGCTAGCCAGCATAAAGGGAACCCTATCATAAATAATTAATATATTCCGCAGTTTCACCATTATTTCCAGTAGAAATCATGCTACAATTTCCAGTGGGATCAACCGTTAGATAGGCATACATGTCCAGAAACCTGTCCTTTGTGCTGTGAGACCACGAGGATGCCCTAAATATAAGTGTAACTAAGAGTACATAATAACTAAGAGTGTGACAAGAGTCAAGCTCTTAGTTATTAGGCTTGGGACACGATCTGCACGATAACGGCTGACCCACCCACAAATTAGACACATCATTTCAAAGAAATTCGCACGCTATACTTGTGCGCTAAAGCTCGCAACAGACGCACATTGAACCAACTGACTAGTTGTGTCTTCGAGCTTTATAGCTCAGGCACAGCGTGCGAATTTCTTTGAAGTGATGGGTCTATTTTGTGGGGGGGGGTCAGCCGTTATCGTGCAGATCATGTCTCCAAGCCTACTAACTTAGAGCTTGACGCTTGTCACACTCTTAGTTATTATGTACTATTGGTTTATCTAATTAATAATTAAAAACGTATTAGTAAGTATTAAAATTGAAATGGTTAAAACGTAATACATTAACGTAAACCACTAGTGTCAGTAACAGTGGTTAACAGTGACTCATCTTGACAAAAATACGACGCGACACAATACCAGATGTGAAATGTAGGTTAAAAAAATTCGTAGAGTTGAATTGCCGATTTGCCAAAATCAGATTTGCCAAAGTTTGCCAAGTAACCCCCAAAACAGTCTCACAAACCGCATTAGAGATTAAGTTTACTCCGCTACTTCTTCCAACAGTTAATGGTTTGTACTAAATCTATGAAAAACGCCTATCCAGCAGTCACTAAGGTAAAGTCTTATATATATTCCAAAGCAGGATGGAGCCAACGGCAACAAAACGGGCTAAGCTTTTGCCTTATAACCCTCATAGTTCCATAACAATTAATGCCTTATATATTTCACAATAATCTTTCTCTCATCTCGCGTTTACTTCACTTTCTTGCCGTCAACTGAAACCCTTATAACAAAATCAGTTCAGAACTTACTCAATTCTAAGATACTGCTGAGTTGAGTCATAGGAGAGCTCTGCCGGAAATATCGACAGCTGCTCGCCATAGGTCAAAGCGGGTACAGTGGGCCAAACAACTTTGCCAAAATATTCGGATCGCCAAGTACCAATCAGCCAGCGCAATTTCTCAAATCGCGGCGGCAGGGTGTCTGTTTGCGCAACAATTAAGTCAGCACCAATTACGAAAGAAATTAACAGGAAAATTTTAAGGTCAAATGTCATGTTGCAACCTTTACGACAGTCAACTATACTTTCACACTGTTTTTGTTAACGGAGAAAACGCAGGAAAAAAACGGTGAAAGTGCGACAAATTTCAGGATTGGAAAAAGGAAACACCGACTGTACAAACTGGGGTATAACCCAAATTCTAGGAAAACTGGAATTCACGAAACTGCCACCAGCAATTCAATTCCAAACGGTTTAAAACAAATTTTAGAGTTTCAAACTCGCAGAAAGTTTAAGAATTGGGGCAAGTCCAAAAACAGTAAAGCGATGAATTTCAATTTAACACTCCACCTTTTAGATTGCAGCAATAATCCTACAAAACTAGTAAACACTTCAGCAATCACCATGTTTTTCTGACAGTTCAACAAGTTCATCCGATATGCTAAAAATCATCCGAAAAATTCTTTATTTGAATGCGCATTTTTTATTTCCTGTCAAATTGGGGAACCCCAGAGACAGCCTTTATCGACAATTTCTTACTGAGATTTTTCGTGAAACAAAAATCGAATTAGTACGCTTCTGCTCTACAAAATATTTGCCGTTATAGATTTATCGGCTGTATGATGAACCAATAGTTTACGATCTTCCAATTAAATTAAAGAATAACAATCCACATTACACGAGTACGTCCGTCTGTACGCTTGTTCGTGAGTGGTGTGAAATGTTAAACTGTTCAGTGCGGGTGTGAAGGTGCCTGAAGCACGCCTATATTGCGAGAGGCTGGAGGAATGTGAATCCTTAGCCGCATCAAGCTCATACTTTTACTCATAGTCATACTGGGTTTCCTGGTCAGTTCTACGTAAGCTGACTGTTTGTTCATAGGCCACCTTCAGTGGACTGGGTGTATGCATCGTAGTTAGAATATGCAGTTCGGTAATGCAAAAACTGACGTTTTACTTGCTGCGCTCTTATGTATTATGTACTCTTGATTGCAATGACTAGTTACCAACGCGGAGCAGCTTATTTGATATATATGAGATGGATTTGCTGCGTTTTTGCTTGTTGCTGGTCACAGGGCCCTGGCCTGTTTGCGTCTTCCTGGTACAGTACTCCTTTCGGATTGAATTTGAATTGAAAGCGAATCTTCTCTGAATTTGGATTTGTTCTCATTTGTTTTGGATTCAATGAATGCATAAATTTGTTGTTTGTTTGAATGTTTGTTTACTCACATGGCTGAATCGCTTTAATTGTTAGGGGTCCGATTCTGAGGGGGTATACCCCGAGGCGTTTCCGAGAGGGGTCTCTCTTAAAATAATCACGCTACTTTACTTAACAAGACCAGGCAATTTACTATATAGATTCGGCATAAATTCACATTTTTCGCATATGTGACCTTACTAAAGGTTGACAGTTAACAATGGGCAATTATTAGGAATCGAATTGTAGGAACTTAGCAGCCATAGACACACCCGACGTATCAGCAAATAGGTAAAAGATCGTTTCAACCTGATCAAATCTTTACATTGTAAACTCTGAAACAAACACACGGATTGTATTTCGGTACTTCGATCTGGATTGTATTTCTAGTCTATGCTCTACTGGTTGCGGCTTTTGGCTGATAGAATTGCGGCTTACGGTTTACGGCTGACTGCTACAGGCTGGCGGATTACTGCTTAAAAATGTAAAAGTAGTAACACCACAATCTATACAGTCATCTTGTGTCAGTGCAATAATTGGTTCGTTCACAGTACATAACGTAACACTTGATTTTAATAAGCAATTTTTATAATGGATCAAATGAGAACCAGAATAAATTATTAAAAGCACATATTATGTGAGGTTAAATTATTGTGTGGGAATATGCACAGCGGCGCATAAGAATTCTGCTAAAGTGTTTGCAACAATTGAATGTTTTGTGAATCTTGTGTAAATTGACTGGCTTTGGAGATTAGCTAAGTTTCTTCTGTGTAAGACTTTTGGCATTGTACATTAGCTACCCTAATATTCTTGATTTGCACAATATGCAAATTAGTTTGGCTACTATAAAAGGGGGGAAGTTATTTGGAAAATCGGTCATTTCTCAATTTCGAATTAACGTTTCTGGAGCTGCAAGCACCTGGAAGGTTAGAGGTTAGTTTTGTGGGCGAAGGGGGGTCCCATTAGTGAGCACGGTCGTCAACTGGTTTATTTTATTTTGGAATTTGTATTTGATGAGAATAAAAGCTGTCTTTGTTGTATTTCTTTTAAATTGTGCTTAGGAATCTCAAATTTACACACTCATCACGTTCCTGCAATCTTAGTCTAGTATTCCTTTTGGAGTATTCCAAATTATTTCATAAAAGTGGCGATTGTGTTCAATGAGTGGAATTTGAGATTTCCATTTAAAATTTAGTCCTGGTTAAACTGACCTCTAGCCTTCTGGGTAGAAATTCTAAATTTGGCCAGTTGACCCCTGACCGAAATAGTTAAAAAGTTTCTGATCTGACTTTGGAAAATCTTTTGCTGTTAAAATTTGTAAAAGAGGGGGTAAACCCGTTTCGAATACATTTGTTTTTGTTTTCTACTGGAACCCGGTACCTTTCCATGGGAACAGTTTGGGCTTGCTGACTTAACCCTTGACCTTTCTTCTGAATATCGGAAATGGACTTTGAATCCCGGACTTTTGGTCCCGAACTTTGGATCCCGGACTTTTGGTCTCGGACTCTGGATCCCGGTCTTTCGATCCCGGGCATTGGATCCCAGACTATTGGTCCTGGATCCCAGGCTTTTGGTCCCGAACTTTTGGTCCTGGATCCCAGGCTTTCGGTCCCGAACTTTTGGTCCTGGATCCCAGGCTTTTGGTCCCGGACTTTGGACCCCGGACTTTTGGTCTCGGACTCTGGATCCCGGTCTTTCGATCCCGGGCATTGGATCCCAGACTATTGGTGCTGGATCCCAGGCTTTTGGTCCCAAACTTTTGGTCCTGGATCCCAGGCTTTCGGTCCCGAACTTTTGGTCCTGGATCCCAGGCTTTCGGTCCCGGACTTTGGATCCCGAACTTTTGGTCGTGGATCCCAGGCCTTCGGTCCCGAACTTTGGATCCCGAACTTTTGGTCCTGGATCCCAGGCTTTCGGTCCCGAACTTTTGGTCCTGGATCCCGGGCTTTCGGTCCCGGACTGGATTTTCGGTCCCGGACTTTGGATCCCGGACTTTTGATCCGGGACTACTGGATGTTTTCTTTTGTATTCTGGCTGACGCTGCCATTTGGCTCAGTGCCCCAGATCTTCATTCTGGATGCTTTGGTTTGTTTTCGCAGCTCCCGACTGGTCGAATGTGGTCTGCAATACTGCGAGTTTGCTTGATCTTTGGTTCCGGGTGCCCTAAACCGTCTTAGATCATGTTGTCCTGCCCCATCGGGTCTCTTTCCTAGTTGTATGTGGTTCCATTGGTAAATGTTGGCCGAATTGAAATATCGTGACCTCTCCTTGGCACGCCCACAGACGCTTCCACGCTCCCATCAAATTTTTGAATGAAGTTTTGTTGTTCATATTTTTGTTGTGGATTTCTATTGGCTATATTGGTTATCTTTAAAAGGGGACCTCAAATACTAGGGGGAAAGAGTTTTCGTTGCGTTGTTAGGTCATGTGCTCACGTACTTCTCTTTCGGGGATGCTCGCTCTTTCGTGGTCACCAGTCACTCATAGTTAGGATATTTTGTATTGTAGTGCGGTGGTAGACACGCTAGTTTAATTTCTGTGTCGTCGGGACCGATGGTATGCCGGATCCCTAGTCTGCCAGTGGGTAGTTCCCACAGTGGGGAATCTCCACTTATATCCGTATTTTTTGTAGAAACCAATAGTTTTACCACTAATAGTACCTAGGCCAACCCCGAAGTGTTCTACCCTACTAATTTACAGACTGTTGCCGCGCGGAGGCGTGCGGCCTCAAAAGAGGGGGTATTTTGTGGGAATATGCACAGCGGCGCATAAGAATTCTGTTAAAGTGTTTGCAGCAATTGAATGTTTTGTGAATCTTGTATAAATTGACTGGCTTTGGAGTTTAGCTAAGTTGCTTCTGTGTAAGATTTTTGGCTTTTCACATTAGCTACCCTAATATTCTTGATTTGCACAATATGCAAATTAGTTTGGCTACTATAAAAGGGGGGAAGTTATTCGGAAAATCGGTCATTTCTCAATTTCGAATCAAAGTTTCTGGAGCTGCAAGCACCTGGAAGGTTAGAGGTTAGTTTCGTGGGAGAAGGGGGTCCCATTAGTGAGCACGGTCGTCAACTGGTTTATTTTATTTTGGAATTTGTATTTGATGGGAATAAAAGCTGTCTTTGTTGTATTTCTTTTAAATTGTGCTTAGGAATCTCAAATTTACACACTCATCACGTTCCTGCAATCTTAGTCTATTTTAGTATTCCTTTTTGGAGTATTCCAAATTATTTCATAAAAGTGGCGATTGTGTTCAATGAGTAGAATTTGAGATTTCCATTTAAAATTTAGTCCTGGTTAAACTGACCTCTAGCCTTCTGGGTAGAAATTCTAAATTTGGCCAGTTGACCCCTGACCGAAATAGTTGAAAAGTTTCTGATCTGATTTTGGAAAATCTTTTGCTGTTAAAATTTGTAAAAGAGGGGGTAAACCCGTTTCGAGTACATTTGTTGTTGTTTACAGTTTTGGACGAAAACAGCCTAAATTATGTACTATTGAGATTTTTGCACTTTGCACATATTGGCTTACAGCTTCATGTCCCTTGGCTTGGCAAGACTTGGATTTGATATTCAAAGATTTTGGCTATGGACGACGATTCTGCCGGGTGAGAGTATTTGATCAATTGACGCTTCTTCTGAAATCAGTTTTAAATTGCTCGATTTAGAAATTTGATCTTTGGCTATGAGGGATGTTTAAGTTTGCAAGAACAAATTTAGTTTGAGTTGAACCGAAAACTTTAAACTTTCTTTTCTAATTGTTTCTCTGATAGCTGGTACGTGCCAAATCTTGGGCAGACTTTGCGCGCAGTTTGTACTGTGGTAGGGCACGTATTGGGCTTGGTGTCCGTGCGGCGTCGTTCTGCCTTGCTGACCTGTTTTTGGACGCAAGGTTTGAACGGCTTCTGGAACTGTTCACTCTTCTCCGATCGTTGGTTTGAGCCTCTGGTGCCGTTGATATGAGTCTGGGTCGTCCTCGCGCGCTCACGCCAACGAATGGCTGCAAATTGATTTGTTTTTATTATTTTATTTTTGTATTGTACATGTAGTACCCGATTCTTAGTTTTGTTTTGTATATTTAGGCTGTGTTGTGTTCGGTTCCTCCCCTCCCTTGATCTACGCAGCTGGGTGTGCTCCCTCTATGGATGATGGTGCCAATTGTTGGCTGACGTACGTTTCTACTGGAACCCGGTACCTTTCCATGGGAACAGTTTGGGCTTGCTGACTTAACCCTTGGCCTTTCTTCTGAATATCGGAAATGGACATTGAATCCCGGACTTTTGGTCCCGGACTTTGGACCCCGGACTTTTGGTCTCGGACTCTGGATCCCGGTCTTTCGATCCCGGGCATTGGATCCCAGACTATTGGTCCTGGATCCCAGGCTTTTGGTCCCAAACTTTTGGTCCTGGATCCCAGGCTTTCGGTCCCGCACTTTTGGTCCTGGATCCCAGGCTTTTGGTCCCGGACTTTGGATCCCGGACGTCTGGTCCTGGATCCCAGGCTTTCGGTCCCGGACTTTGGATCCCGAACTTTTGGTCGTGGATCCCAGGCTTTCGGTCCCGAACGTTTGGTCCTGGATCCCGGGCTTTCGGTCCCGGACTGGATTTTCGGTCCCGGACTTTGGATCCCGGACTTTTGATCCGGGACTACTGGATGTTTTCTTTTGTATTCTGGCTGACGCTGCGATTTGGCTCAGTGCCCCAGATCTTCATTCTGGATGCTTTGGTTTGTTTTCGCAGCTCCCGACTGGTCGAATGTGGTCTGCAATAGTGCGAGTTTGCTTGATCTTTGGTTCCGGGTGCCCTAAACCGTCTTAGATCATGTTGTCCTGCCCCATCGGGTCTCTTTCCTAGTTGTATGTGGTTCCATTGGTAAATGTTGGCCGACATGAAATATCGTGACCCCTCCTTGGCACGCCCACAGACGCTTCCACGCTCCCATCAAATTTTTGAATGAAGTTTTGTTGTTCATATTTTTGTTGTGGATTTCTATTGGCTATATTGGTTACCTTTAATAGGGGACCTCAAATACTAGGGGGAAAGAGTTTTCGTTGCGTTGTTAGGCCATGTGCTCACGTACTTCTCTTTCGGGGATGCTCGCTCTCGCGTGGTCACCAGTCACCCATAGTTAGGATATTTTGTATTGTGGTGCGGTGGTAGACGCGCTAGTTTTACTTCTGTGTAGTCGGGACCGATGGTATGCCGGATCCCTAGTCTGCCAGTGGGTAGTTCCCACAGTGGGGAATCTCCACTTATATCCGTATTTCTTGTAGAAACCAATAGTTTTACCACTAATAGTACCTAGGCTAACCCCGAAGTGTTCTACCCTACTAATTTACTGACTGTTGCCGCGTGGAGGCGTGCGGCCTCAAAAGAGGGGGTATTTTGTGGGAATATGCACAGCGGCGCATAAGAATTCTTGCAACAATTGAATGTTTTGTGAATCTTGTGTAAATTGACTGGCTTTGGAGTTTAGCTAAGTTTCTTCTGTGTAAGATTTTTGGCTTTTCACATTAGCTACCCTAATATTCTTGATTTGCACAATATGCAAATTAGTTTGGCTACTATAAAAGGGGGGAAGTTATTCGGAAAATCGGTCATTTCTCAATTTCTAATCAACGTTTCTGGAGCTGCAAGCACCTGGAAGGTTAGAGGTTAGTTTCGTGGGAGAAGGGGGTCCCATTAGTGAGCACGGTCGTCTACTGGTTTATTTTATTTTGGAATTTGTATTTGATGAGAATAAAAGCTGTCTTTGTTGTATATCTTTTAAATTGTGCTTAGGAATCTCAAATTCACACACTCATCACGTTCCTGCAATCTTAGTCTAGTATTCCTTTTTGGAGTATCCAAATTACTTTATAATTGCTTGATTTGATTTGTGAGAATAAATTTCTTGAAAAATATTCTTAAAATGTTCAGTTGCTAACCAATTTTCCCTGAAAGATCTCATGCCCTTCAATCTACCAGGACATACTTAGTAAGTTGATCTACTGAATGGGATATTCAGCTAAAATATGTTCTAAAACATATCTCCATGATAGCACAAACGTAGAATTATTACGTACGAAATAAATATAAAATTGACGGTTCAAGAAATTTATAGCCACGTATGGTAACAACGGAGAAATGAACCTAAAAAGCTTTTGCTGTATTTTGCCTAAACTTTGCACTTAGCTTCCTGACTAAGTGTTTTTAAAAAGCTTTTTAAATTTTGAAAAAGTTATTTTAAAAAACGTTCTGTAGTTTCGGCAATGTTAGCATTGTTTAACTGAGATAAACTGATTCTGTACTCTGCGATGCCACAATACAAATTGCGTGGTATATTTTAATGTCCAATTTTCATGTGCAGCATAACTGTCATAAAATAATCATAGTATAATTCCAATGAATAGCAATGATAGTCGTCTGGTATAGGTTTGACGTATTGTGAAACACTGAACATTGCAGAGGTTTGAAATAAAGGCAATTGTACAATTTGAGTTTTAATCACAAGGGATCTTAAGCAATCAGTGCAGGTTTCTGCGTTTATCTTCATACAGTTGAATACCGGCGTACTCAATTGGTAAAAGCAGCGTTTGCACAACGCTTAATATAGAGCATCCAATCTGAAACAACAGTACACATGAAGAACATCAGACATCTGGTAAATCACAAATTTAGAATTTTGAAATTTGGTTTACGAATTCGAATTGGAATTACCTCAAAACTATTGACGCAGTGTATCAACAGTGCTGCGATCAGCATACACAAAAATTTGAGTTGTGGCACATGCATAAATACTTTCCGGCTTGAATCCAATTTCTTCTGAGTTTGTATCAGTTTTACTGTAATCAGGTTGCTGAAGTCAACGTGGAAATTTTGCTTTGGTATGACTGCTTTCAGCTGCATTTACTTTTATAAGCTATCCAGTCTTTGCCCCCAATCTTTGTGGTAACCGACGGTTGTCGAAATTAGTGCACACTCACCGAATCCGGTATACTGTATTTTATCTGTAGCTATCTCGTTGACTTTTGAAACACCATAGTAGTATAAAACGGGGTGTTCTAGTACAGAGGAGCCGGAGGAGTTTCAGGTATTTCAGGGGTTGGAACCTACGATCTTTCGACTTTTAATCAAAAGCTCAACCCACTAAGAAAGCGTAGCACAAATGAAAAGGGCTAAACTCTATTGTAGCACGAAACAAAGTATTAGTTGCTTTACAATTGTATCATTACAGTTGGTGCTCTTCTCCCAGTAACACTTTTCGTGTCTTTTTAATTTTTTCTCCAACTCAATCGCACCTTTTCCATGTACTGAAATCACGAACATTTGCATGCGGCCAATGTGAACCATATTGTGCATGTCTTCTCACATGGCTGTACAGGTCTTTTCAAGATAAAGGATAGTATGAACTCGAACTCTTTCAAGAAACTATACTTTTATCGGGCAGAATTTGAACTCCACCGATGCAAAAATAACACACGTGTGTGACACATTAACACAAAAAGGAATCAGAAAACAAAAAACTAATATGACGCGTAAATTTAAAAAGGATTAATGTTGTGACATACTCAAAGATCCAATGCCCCTTGGGCGGTGCACAAATGGTTGGCCACACTAGCAGCACTCAGAGATTCATAGAAATCAGGAAAATAGAATTTTGCTCCCAAGTGTTTGTCCTTCTCATCTGACAAGCTTCTAAACTTCCTCCTACTCGCAGTAAATTGCCAAGAAGTTAGTAGCATCTGCCTTTATTTTTACAGGACCAATTTAGGATTTTAGACACTTTACTTTCAGTAGGACTCCTAACTCATATTTTCAGACTCCTGCTCATAGGATAACGTGGGGGGGACTGGGGGGTGCAGCCCCCCCCAGACCGACAAAAAACGGGTAGACCCCCTCAGCGAAAAGGAAAAAAGGGCAGAGCCTCTCGTCCAGAAAGCAAAAAGGGTAGACCCCTCAGCGATTTTCACTGACAGTTGGTGATTGTCTAGCAAATTTTAGCGATTTTTAAAAAAAAATTCTTAAAAATCTCTATAAATTGTCATTTTTTACTGATTTTCGGTCAAAAACGTTAAAATTCGTAATTTTTGCTAATTTCGGGGCAGGCCCCCTTAAAATTTTGCAATTTTTTCAGGGGTAGACCCCTCGCCGAGGTCGGGGTAGACCCCCCAGAATCGGACCCCGTGTTAATGCATGCTCCTGCTACAATAGGACAACATATTTAATTAGGATTCAGCCACTTTTGGAAAGTTGATTATTGCACAGGGGAGCGCGCAGTTAGAAAACGATATTGCAGACATTCATTCATATGGTTGGAACCGGCACCGGCAGATTTACTTTTTCAAAAACTGATATCAGCCACGCTCCGAAATGACAGTTAAGGAGGGCGTCTAAAATCGTTTACCCAAAGTTTTTGGATCTCAATTCTTTTTTGCAGCCATGCAAAACATGTGAGTGGGCAAAATGGTATGAAGTCTCTGATTCCTAAGTGGTTCCTATAATCCACGACACCCGCGAATAGGTGGCCGACTACCCGATTTTGGCGACACCTAACATAAATACTTGAAAATTTCTCACAGCTGTTTGGATCAATGAAAACGTCTACGCTTTGGCAGAGCAAGACACGACATATTGGGCAACATTTCATGGCATTAGCTTTGCTTGTAACCATAATGGTAGAGAGTAATGCTAGTACAAACTTGAAGAAATGTCGAAAAGTTGGAAAATTTTGATCACCGAATCAAATAATTTAATTCGGGTGTGAGCCCAGAAGCTAAAACTTGGTGTGAACATTACACCCCATAGGCCTCCAAAAATTGTGCCAAATATGAAGGAGTTCTATCCACGCATTTTAGTTTTACTCCACTTGAGACATGAAAAAGTCTATTTATGCCTGGTTCGAAAGCTAACTCAAAGTTAGCATGCTAACACATTTGGCTCAAACTGTGTTGATATGTACCAGCCCCACAACTAACATAAATTTCAAGTTGTTACATTCATAATTGGATGCACGGCTGTTACTCTGAGTATTCAGCTGAATGCCAACTCAACTGGCTGACCGGTATATTCTTTTAGTGTTTGTATAGCCTGCCACACGTTAAGAAGGCAACCGTAGAAGGCAAACACAATTGATAGGCAACGAAATACGTGTAATTGCATGGGTTCTATCCGATACAGAGAGATTCTGTCCATCCAAGAGTCGAGACTTTTAAACTGAGATAAATTGAAGGTAAAATCCGTCAATTCAGTCATCCTTTCAAGCGATTAAAGCGATTAAATTTCAGTATTTCGAAAATAACTTGAAGTAGTCGGCAAATACGAGATTGTGCCAAGAAAAAAAGTTGTTCAGAATGATGAAAGCTTTCGATTGATATAAATATTGTGCATATTGGACAATCGTCAAAAATCCACTTTTTAACAGTTTTCGCACTGTTTTCATGTTTAGAGCAGCATAAATCTAATTTGCGCAGGGCAAACTCTTTCATATTTGGCACAATTTTGGAGACCTATGGGGTCTGTGTTCACACCAGGTTGTTCTGGGCACGCGCCCGAATTAAATTATTTGATTAGGCGATCAAAATTTTCCTAATTTTTGAGATTTCTTCAAATTTGGACTAACATTGCTCTCTAACAATTAGGGTTACAGCAAAGCTAACGCTTAGTATTTATGTTGGGTGTCGCCAACTTCGGGGGGTCGGCCAGGTCCTTCGAAGCATAGCGGGCAACAGGAAGGCTGCTAAGAACCAACGAATGGATACTTTTTTGCCCACGCATATGCTTTATATTCTTGTCAAGAATAAATCAAATCGAAGCATGTTTGGGCAAAAGTTTAGTCGCCACCCCCCCCTAAGTAATTTAATAAGTTATCGTGTTGAGAAGGCCACTTTAATATGATTTAAAATTTCTGAAAATTGCAAAGCAAAAAGAATTGAAATCCGTACAGTCTGAAGAGTCGGCTCTAGCCAAAAGGATTCCCTGATTTTCACAGTCTGTCGAAAAGTCAACCAAGAAACATGGACTAATAACACAGATTCATTTCATGGGATTGTGGTACAACTCCAGACAGCATCGCCAAAAGTAGGGGAATAAGAATCAGTGAAAATAATGTGTGTATTTGACAGATACAGTGTAAACAACATAAGTACCCATGCAGCAATGACTCCTCCAATGGCAGCTACACCTTCATCTGTTGTTAACTTAAAGCTTTCCCTGAAAGTATATTCTTGGAGGGTTTCGTAATGTACAAAGAGTACTGTCTCAGCTTTGTTCCTTGATAGAATCCTGCAAATTGAACAGTTAGATATTACGACACTGAAATAACATATAATCGGATACTTGCTAAAAACTGATGATTCGAAACTATAGTTTATGCATTATCACAAATCGTTAAAAACAAAAGTAATTTAGTTGTTAATGTTATTACCTCGATGCGGAAACCGTAAACTTGTATTCGTATTCAAAACACGAACGTTTGCAGGTTTCATCACACTCAGAGTGGTGATAGTTTTTAGCATTTGCTCCAATGAAAGGTCCCATATGGCAGAAGACTCCGTTCGTAACATTACAAATAGGACGAGTATCTTCAGAAGTTGTGTAATTAGCAACTATGGCTAGATCACACTGTCCACATTCAGCCATTATATTTTTTGCTTTGCTTGCAATATGCCGAAAATTACAAACGATTAAGCAAGCTTGGCGCCCCTTTTCCATTGTCATGCACGGATTCAGTTTGCTATTAACACGTAGATGTCTAACTCTTTTCAGAGACAGGAGTGTGGTGACATAAGGCAATACAGAAACAGATTGGGTAGGTACAATATTAATTTTGTCTGAAAGTGTAATTATGAATCCATCACTGTGAGGCATCAATGCATTGTAGTAGTCAGAGTGCTTAATCTTCAAATGTAACACCATTCCTGAAAGGAAATTATTAATGTAACACCGCCACAAACTAATGAAATACTTTGGGTATACCCAATGACGCATGTAGAAAATTTTAGTTTCATTTGCAACGTTTCACATTCATCACAGCTCTACAGTGTCATTGAAGTGTAAAAAACTTTTCCTGTATTGCCACGCCTCAGTTGCTTCCGCGAAGAGGGGTGACGCCAGACCAAATTTGCTCACCCAGGTAAAAGTAAACCAAGACTAATTTTGAATGCGTTGCCAAACTGCAGTGACGTTTTAAGAAATGCGCATGAGAGGTTAGGTGTTAGCAGGGGTGGAGGAGAGTAATAACTATGCCAGTACCCGCGTTGCTAAGTTATAATGATAGAATTTAAAGAAATAATTGCCACTGCAGCACCTCCGACCCGAAATATTCTTTTTCCTTTCTCTGCAACAGTTCTCAACAACACAGAATGATGCAAAACTAACTAAACAAATTACGTTCTAAAGTAACGTGTCAGTTTTTAAATATTTACGCTCATAGGTTAACGCGGGAGGGGTCCGGGGGTCCAAGCCCCCCAGCAAGGAAAAGGTACGAGCCCAATAGCAGGAAAAAATTAGTTTTTACAGTTAATTTAAAAAAATTTCCGGCTTCGCCGGAATTTTTTAGCTAAAATGTTTAATTTTTTGAGAAAATCGGGCAAAATTTTGATTTTTTCCAAAAATGCAAAAGTTTTTGCAAATTTTGATAAAAAATTGCAAATTTTGATAAAATTAGCGTTAATTTTTCGAACAATTTTACAAATATATTTTTGAGATACAAGCCCCCCAGAAAATTTTTGTTCAAGGTACAAGCCCCCTCAAAATTTCTTGGGGACAAGCCCCCCTCCAGGACCCGACCCTATGTTAATGTCTGTTTACGCTACTTCCAATACACGTTTGCCATTATTGCAATGAACGTACGGAGATTGGTCCTGTTACATAAAGATTACTCATACCACCGCTTGAAATGAGGATATAGTGATCTAGTCATAGTTTGTGTAACTACTTTCGGCAGTGATTTACACAGAGGAGACCATAAAACCGTTTTTAAAAAAGGACATCAATAATCACTCAGGGTCACTTTTCTTGATTTCGTCAGAAGCTACCTAGAATCCGAGAAATTTATAAAAAAGTGGAACTTTTAAAAATTTCATGATTTTTCAGCAAGAATTAACACAATTTCGCGAAAGCTTCAGCAAAACCAAGAAAAATGAGCCTCGGCAATAGTGCGCAAAAAACGTTTCTTTGAAATTGTTTGCTGATTGATTGAGGCAGTTCAGAGAAATTCTTGTTTAAAGTAAACTGATTGTAACCCGCCAAGCCCGGACAGGGTATAAGCTGCACCGCCGTCAGGGGCAAGGGATAAGGAACGTTTGGGCAAGGGGTAAGCAGAAGTGGCCGGAAAGATATATTCGCACAGAAGCTACCGGCTTAGTTGATAGTTTTGACCAAACTGTCTTAATTTTTCAGGAAAATCAATCGAAATTTTTAAATTTTTTCTAAAAGTCTATAATTTCGGTACACTTTTATTAAAAAATTTTCGAATTTATGAAACCATTAATGTAAATATGTTGTTATGGTACAAGCCCCCTCTAAAATTTTAGTAGCCCATCCTATCCAGTAGCAACCAGTTTACTACCTGATTGTCCACTGACAAAAGTTTGATTTCGCCCTTTCACAACTGGACAAATTCCTTTCACAGTCAGTAAGGAAGAACTCTCGGCGCAGCACTGACTAGAGTTTTCCTTCCGACCATTGATAACACATGATGTCACGTGGTCTTCGCAGTGATGACCAACTTTCTCCAAAAAATTAACTAGACTTTTGTTCGTTCTTTGAAGATGCTGATCAAGTTGCAGTAGGTATGGGTATGTCTCATGAACAGACGATTTGATGAAGTTTCGCATATTCAAGTAAGGAAACACGTTCCGCAGGAATAAATTAGACCCTAACACTTTGTCTATGTATGGAATAGATTCTTTGGAAAATTCTGCCGATGCTTCAACGAAATTAATCATGTTTGATGGATTGAATCTACAAACAAAAACATCACATGGATATAGCTAGCTTGACAAATTCAACTTACAGGTAAGTGAATTCAATTCAACTTATACTCATTCCACGTACTCTGCTGTATGTAAAATCGAAGATTTCTTTTTCAGTTTTCTTCTTTAAAGTAAGATTTATTTCAACCAACAATTAGTTTGCTGTAAGGTTGGACATGCAGGAATGACAAACATTATGGAGCTGAATACAAAGAGAATCTGAGATTTTGGAAGCAATTATGTATTACTACTCACAAATGTTGGTTGAAAATGTATAACACACGGTTGAAAACATGTGGCAATCAAACAAGGTATTAGTGGTTAAAAAGAAAAAATGAAAAAATGGAAAAGCACACAGAGAACAAGCCGAAAGTTAAATGGGAATATAAAACAGTGCAAAGCAAAAGTGAGAAAAAATGGCAAATGTCGAGGGCTGGAAGTCTTAATTTAGTAAAAGAGTTAGACAGAAGCAAATTAAGTGGTAGGAATCAAGAATAAATCAATTTTTACGAAGGCAGGGTTCAATTAATTCAAATTCAATTCATGAAAACTACAAAAGCAATTCAGGACCAAAGGTTTTCATTTTAAACCCCCTCAGAAATATAAAGTCAGAACTAGAAAGGCAGGGGCAACAGCTGACGTCATGACTGCATAAAAAGCGGGACCAAAAGAGGACTGAAATATCAAATGTAGGGATAATCAATAATTTATATAATGAGAAAGCTCGACAGTCACCTTGGAGCAAAGGAACCTTGGAAATGTAAACCTTAAGGGATATAAACTGCGACAATCAAAAACATAACACTTTGGGTGGTCACCAGGAGAGCAAGTAAAAACGCAAGAGAGACTAGAGCAAGAATAATAAACATAACAAATCTATAAAACCATAAAATCACAAAATGCCGCTAACACAGCCAGCAAAACAAACTCGTAAATGCTTTCATTTAAAACACACTTGCTCTTGCATACATGGTGCGTCCATCAAAAGGTTTTGAGTACACCATTATAGCGACTTTCCGCAGAACCAACATAGCTGCAATTCTAGCCAAATTTTCGTGCTCTGTCATAGCACCAGGTTTGCAGCAATCAGACAGTTAGTATTACAGTTTAGAAAGTTTGATATAAGGGTACTCTAAAGCACCGCTTAAAGTTAAAAGTCATCAAGCGAGGCTACTGAAAAAGTGCTCGGAAAAATGGAATCCAGCTGGCTAGTTTTCCATGTCCAATCTGCGGAAACTCGCAATAATGGTGTACTCAAAATGTGTTGATTGATGGATAAGATGGATGGATAAAAAATGGATAAGATCTTGGTTATCTACCAGATGGTAGAAAACCCAATGCAGGGAAAACCCATGGGCGGGAGAAAGACAAGCCGATTTTTTACTGCAAGCGTGCCAGAACAATTTTGACTAATCCAGTTGAAAGACCGGTTATTTTTAGTACATCGACGTAGAAATAATTAAGTTTTCCAAAAGTCAGGAATGGGCTTTTGAAAATTTTGTCTCTTTATCACGTAAACATGAGCATATTCTTGAAATATTTGAAATTTGCTTAATTTCTGCCGTTCCAGCATCCTATCCGTAGAAAACGTGTTTTGCTGAATTTACAGCCAAATGAGACCCATTTAAGGTGGCGATTCCTTTTGGACACATATTGTTATTTGGCAGCTTAAATCAAGATGAAATTTGATGAAACTTTCCGAAATAAGTTCTTTTAGCGTTCTAACACCCTCCGCGCAATCCCGATTCAAAAATTTGAGATTTCCGGTCAGAGTGGTTTTTCCCAATTTCTGAACGCTTGGCATTTGTTATACAGTTATAACTATATTCATTCGAAAGATCTCATTGAGCTTCATATTTTTGCTTTTTAAAGCAAGTTTCTAGCTTTTCTCTACCGTGAGATATAGCCGTTTTTCTTGTTTTGGCGTCGAAAACTTGTCATTTTTGCAGAAATCAAATAATCCAACATTTCTTGAACTACGCAAGCCGTAAAATCTAACTAAGGGCGTCGATCTGAAGGTCTCACAGGGACAAATCATCCGACGCATGGTCGTCTTCCAACTGCCATCCTGTAGGCTGCTATCATAAAAAATGTAGTTTTAGCAAAAACACGACCAATTTTTTTCCAAAGATTGTGGAGCATTCACCATGCAATCTGGAGGGCTGCTACTGAACAAATGTGTTTGGCACAAATATACCCAGGTACGATTTTTTAGTTGCCCCGATTGCTGCTTTCTAGCTAAAGTAATCGCTTGACAAAGTTGGAAAAAGTAGGCAAAATCCAGGTTACGCTCACATTTCAGCTTATTTCTCTATAACGAAGAGCGATTTCACAATAAATAAAAAATCGTCCCCAGCTATTTGATGGGGGTATCGAATGATATAACCGATGTCTCGCGAAAAAATTTACCTGAGTCTGCAAAAATTCTAGAAAATTACACTTCTTCTAAAATGTGTTAAAAATATTTTAGAAAAGCAACATTAGTTTCGTGGCATGCATTAAAAAGAGAAAATGTCAAGCTACATTTTGATATAAAAATGGCTTCTTAACTCCAAGTAATGAATGAGTAATAATGGTGTAAACTTTATGTGACCAAAGGGAATCACCACCTTAAGCAAAGAAATGGTAAGTTTTAACGAAATCTGCAAATTTCAGTCTGAAATGGCACCAAGCATAATTTAAGTTATCTGGGCCACAAATAGTGAGATGAACCTAGATTGCATTACTTCCATTTTGAGCTGAAGGCTTTACCGAGCTAAGAATTGCATGAATGTTTCCTTTGCTTCTAATGGTAAAAAATTTCATTTTTGAGTATGAATAGGAATTGAAAGTTCCGCAGAATCTAGGAAACTGTAATCCATTGGAATTATGGCTTATCAGTGTTCAGCGTTACACCAAAGTTCTTGTTGTGTGGCTCCATGCAGTGACCAAAAATTGCAAAAATTTCGAAGTCTCAAAGGATACTGAGAAGCAGCGAGAGCTGCTATACTGCACCTCCAGGCTAGTTTTGGCCACCGCTCTTTAAGGCAACTAAAATTAGCTTTAGCTCATATGGGTGCTGCCCGCATCTCCTTGTGGGTTTTTACAGCCGCGCTATTGTAGAATATTTCCTTGATTTTACCTCAAAATATTCAAACGTGGGTGCTAACTTCATGAAAAATCAATCTAAATTGTACTCTTGTGTACGCCGCCGGGCATAGCTAATTCATTTTCTCTCCAAATTTGGGCGCAATTTACAGTTAGTCGTTATACTGAATCTCTGGGAGTCACCGGTCTCTTCTTCTCTCACATTTACTGTCAGGTTTGCGTCACTTCTGGGCAGTTTGGGGGAATAACTCGGGGTGTCCTCCTTTTGGGGTTTTGAGTTTGTTTTTTCCTTTGAGTTCTGTATGTAAAAGGTGCTTGCCTCAACTTTGTTTTGTTTGTCCTGAAGGAAATATTTTGTACTTTTGTGAAAAGTTTCATATTATGTTTGGAATTTCGTCCAATGTTGTATTTTTCTTGTAAAGTAAATCTGTGACAAGTTTAGATAGGGCTGTGTCATCTTTTATTAGTTGGTTAGCGATTAAGCGTAGGAGATATCTGACATATAAACACTCATCCACGAACTCTGCAACTCTTTATTGAAAACAAATTATTTTACTGAATATTTAAATTCTACAAACTGGCGACCGTTTCATTTTGAGTAATATGTCTGATTCTTCTCCCCCGCTTACTCGCTATCTCAAAAAACTTCGTGATGGCACTGCCCGCCTTTTTTCTGAACGTCCTATCGGGCAAGCGCTGGAAAGTTCAGATAGTTTTTTAAACCGCCGTTTTTCTTTATCTCCGCGGCTGACACGGTCGGGGGAACAGAGTTGGGGGTTCACAACCCCCCAAAATTTTGGGGTTGCTGGGGGGCCACAAACTGCACAATCCCCCCAGTATTGTTAGGTGTAAATGTAAATAGGTTGGGGGGGGGCAACCCAATTGCCAGTTGGGGGCTGGGGGGACAGGATCTCCCCCAAAATTTACAAAGTCCAACCCAAAATTCCCGAAACTCTCCCCAAAATTCCCAGAATCTCCCTCCAAGTTCTCAGATTAATCCGCCCCATTTCAGTTTGCAGATTTCCCAATCTGCACCCTCCCAAGTTATAATTTCGCCTCCTCCCCCAAATTCTGATTCTGATCAATTGCAGGGGGAACTTCCCCACCCCCAAAATCAAGATCTCCCCCACCCTGAAAATTCGGAAAATCAACTCCCCCAAAATTCAGTTCCCTCACCTATAATTTTTCGGGGGGTGTCCGCCCCCCTACCCCCTCTCGTACCAGACGTAATTTAACCGCTGGAGAAATTTTCCCCGTAGGGAAAACCTCCAGCGGTAACCTCAACTTTTCTGGGGCTTTGCAAAATACGTGGGTGGTGCCCACTGAGCTACAATTACCAAATTTGCATTCCTCCCAATCTACAAGGGTCGTCCCCCCAAAATTTAGACCAGAATTATACACAGAACCAGAGGGAGACCCGGGTAAAAATGCTGGGGGGGCGCGGTTTCAGCACCTTCACAAATTACTTCCCAGCCTGTAAAAAATTCACCACCCCCAAACATTCAGAAAATTCAAATTTTCGGCATGATTTCGACAATTTTATCTCTCCCCGGTTTGACGCAGACAAGGCTGCTCAGGAAGTCGTTTCTGCTTTATTGGGTATGGGGGAAGCCCCCCTAAATCAGCTGCACCCCCCTTAAATACGTATTCTCAACCAAAAACATCTCAAAATTCTTCTAATATTCGTAACGCTGTGGGTTTTTCTTCTGATCAGTCAGGTGGGGGGGGGCGCCCCCCAAAACCATGGGGTTTTTCAATCTGCTCAAATTCCGGCTACGGGTGGCCAACCCCCCTCAATTCGGGTGATTCCGAATCAGGATCTGTGTATGATTCTGCCCACAGCCAAAGTCCTGTGGTTATGGTTCAAACTGGAGGGGACCCCATACCCCCTCTTTCTACTTATTTACTCCAGCCCACCTATTCCGGGGAAAATTTTCAAAATTTTCAAAATTCTCAAATACGTATGCAAATGGGCCAATAACCCAACCCTCCCGACCTTCACACATGGGTGGCATTACTTTCCCCCGGGATCAGTACGGAAATTTGCTACCAAATCAACAGACGGCCCCCTCTTACGTTCAAATTCAGAAAACCCCAATTTGTACAGGGGGTCCCGTTACACCACCTTTTTATCACACTCAGCCCCCTCCCCGCCTCTACCTTTACAAGTTCCCCCTCCCGCTTCTCAAAATCCACCCTTGGCCTCCCCAGGAAAAGTGGCCAACCAAACCTTTTTGAATCAAGAGGACCCACGCTACTATCCTGTTCACCCGGGGTCCTATGGTCAGCATTTATACGAAGGGATTAAAATTGCAGCCCCGGAACCCCAGATGCAGCAACAGCTACCCCAACTACGTTATCAACCCCCAACCTCACAATATCCTGAGGGCCAATATTTTATACGTACTCCAGCAAATTTTAATTACGACCAACTGGAGCAACAACTTTTCGAAAATCCGGTGATTCGCGAGCTGGATAACAATTATTTGTGGGAAGGGTCCCAACAAAATTTACCCCCACTACAGGTCCCTCCAACTATACCTCAACGGGCCCCTAATAACCCTTACTACATGGCGGAGATGGTGGCCTCGCATGCTTGTGCTGCCGATTATGTCGCAGAAAATCGTCTCTCAGGACCGACTGAGGTCCTGCGGCAGCAAGAGCATCGCACACCCGCGCTTCCCCCGAGGGGAGGTAAAGGTATAGCGTTGGCTCCAACTGGCGACGCCCCTTCTTCGGGAGGTTCGTCTTCAGTACAGCAAAATTTTGTCGCGGGCCCCCCTTCGGCGCCTGCCCAGCCGTATCAGGCCTGCTAACAGTCACCACCTCCCCCTCCCCTTTCGCAACAAAATTCAAATTCACCCCCTCCCTCAAAATTTTCTGGGTCACCTTCATCCGTGGGCACCCATACAAATTATTCAGTTTATAATGTGGGTAAAAAACCGGGAATCCCAAAAAGTCCGCGACACCCAACCCCGAACACAATGGAAGCTACTGACATTTCAGTCCCAAAATTTGTCTTTTTCTTTTTTTTTCTTTTTTTCGTCTTTTTCGTTAGTACCTAGAAGTTTTGCGGGATGTCCCCCGGTTTGACCCAAAATACGCATATTTTGAAGATTGGCTACCCCAATTAGAATCGGCAGTGGCAGTTCATGCAGTTCCTCAGGACCAGTGGGGGCGCCTACGTTGGAATAAATTAACGGGAAAAGCTCAAATTTTTGCCTCTCGCTGTGGCCCACAGGTCGTCGAGTCCTATTCAGGATTTTTAGAACTGATCAAATCGCAATTTCCAAAACCGCAACTTTCACTGCGGGAGCGGCACTCTGCTTTTGCACACCGAAAGCAACTTCACAACGAGTCCGTTCGACATTATATTTCAGAGTTGCAAGCGATGGCTCTCGACCTGTGGGACACACAAGAGGAGCGGGAACAAGAATGTGTTCAACAACTTTTTGCGGGGGTGCACGATAAATTTGCTTCGGCTTTAGCTTCGCTTTATTTGCATCAACGCCCCACCATGCAAGACGTTCGCCGCATCATTGACCGTTTAGAATCTCGGGATGCCCGCCCCATGGAGGGTGATACCCTCTCTTATGACCTGCCAATCTACTATGTTGAAGAGGGGGGCACCGACAAAAAACCCAGCCCTCAAAAAGTACAGATACTCCCTCGCAGTCCAATCTTGAAGTTGCGGTTTCCCGTTTAGGCTTTCGTGAAATGAAAGACTGGTTTGAACAACACCTTCAGAAAGCTTCAAGTAAATGGGAGGAGGAAAAACCGAAAAAATTTTCTGCCCCTTGTCGATATTGTAAAAAGCGGGGTCACCCATCCGAAAAATGTTGGGAACGCTATCCTTCTAAAGCCCCTCCTGATTATAGAAATCGCCCACTCCCAGAAAGAGTTGACCATGTCATGTATTCACAAAATGTTTACCCTTCGCAATATCCGGGGCCCTCAACTTATCAACAACAATATTACCCCACAAACTATACCCCTGCCCCCTTAATGTTTCAGTACGTACCTACACCACCAAATTCCCCCCAGTTCAACCTCCTGTTCCCCTTCAAAATTTTCAGCCTGCACAAAATTTGGGAGCTCAAACTACGTATATTCGGGGTCAAAACCCCCAGTCACTGGCGGTTGCGACCTCTGTGACGCCTACTCCGGCGCCATTTCAGCGCACTGTTTCTTTACAGAGCGCTGGAGTGCCGGATTTGTCCCAAACTTTTGTACGTGCTTCGGATTCGGAAGTTATGGGAAATCCTACACCTTCCTTGGGAGGGAAGCCCCCACTACCGTCACAAGGGATAACCTTACAACAGTCAAATCAAATGTTTGAGCAATTTATGTTTCACTGGTTTCCGCACGTTCGCTCAGCAACGTCGCTAAGGGAGAGGAACCTGCACTCACTACCCCTCCCATTTCAGAAACGGTCAACACCCTAGATTCACAACATTTAGATTTAACCATGTCCCAGGAACAACTGTGCAATGTTTTTTCTAAAATGGTTCATAATTTTAATAATTTACGTTCCATCCAACGTGAAACTTTTGATTTTATGCAACAATATTATGAAGTTCTTTCCCAACAAATGCGGGACGGATTTCCTTTTAACACGTACCTGCCCAGATCAGCCAGAGTTTGATTCTGTTATGTTTCTTGAGGAACACCCCTCCCCTTCTTGGACAGCGGGTTTTTCTCCGGTTTTGGGAGGGGCACCCCCCACTCCCTCAGCTGAGCGACGGGCCCAGACGGCCTCGGTGGCCACAGAAACGGAAGAAACTTCTACATCTACGCTAGTTCAGCAGGAGGAAAAACCTCTGCTGGGCCATTTGACTTCAGTTGCAGTAACCCCTGGGGGCCTCTCCGACCTGGAATCCTAACAGGTCTTAGCCGCCGCTGACAATATGCCAGCTTTAGTAGTCATGTCTGGCAAAACAAAAATTTTGGCAATTATCGATTCTGGGGCATCAATTTCTATCATCAGTCCCCGGACAGTACAAAGAATTTTGGCGGGCGGGGCTGACGTTCGGTTTGACCACCCGGACCCAATTACGGCAGTAACTTCCAGCAACGCTCCCCTCGAAATTTCTGCAAAAGTTTTTGTAATCTTTTCTATTGGTTGTCAAGAATACAGTTGGTCTTTTCACACGGCCCCACAATTTTATCGGGATATGTTAATTGGTACAGATTTTATGAAAACTTTTCATTGGGATTTACTGTTTTCCACAAATAAAGTGAATATGCAAGGCTTCCGCCAACCTCTACTTTCTTCAACCGAAATTCGGTCCGAATTTTGGCAAATTGGTGCGACGAAGCGCCTGCAGTTATGGCGGTAGACGTCACTGTACCCCCTTCTTCGGAGGTGTGGGCTCCTGCCCGTATCTCCTGCACTGTCCGGGGTCCCTTGTGTTTTTTCAATCCTATGGAGTCTCTTATGGCCGAACACAAAATTCTACCATATGCGGGAGTGGTTCTAAGTTTAGAAAAGTTTTTCGAATTTTTGATGGTTAACCCTACCTCAACAGCCGTTCAGGTTCCTCGGTCGACTGTAATCGGTTCAGTCGTCCCTGTGCAGGATTACTCGGCCCAAGCTCCTTGTCCGGGGGGAATTCTATTTTCACACCGGCACAAGTTCATCTGGAAGAATCTTCACGTGATTTCATCTATGCAGTTGATACGTGCATGGGCACTCCCCCCTTTCGTGAAGGATCGCCTTTTGACCCATATTTGAAACAACCACTGCAAGATGATTTTGAAATTGTTCTCCACTGCCCGGAAGAAGGCATGAACTCAGACATTTTTTCGAAAGAGGGGGTAGGCCACCCCCTAGAACAAGAACACCTTGATGTCATTAAAGAAAACACAAATTTAGCAAAAGCTTTAGCTGCTCCCCCTGAACCGCCAAAATTTTCGAAAGAGGGGGTAGCCACCCCCTCATCATCTGAAATTGGTCATTTAACCCCATGTTTAATCCCTTCTGATCAATTGTCTCCTTTGCCAGACAATTTAAAGCGCCCCCTACCCCTAATATCTGTTGGTTTTTCTGATTTGGTGCAATATTGGGTCGAGTTGCCCTGTCGAGGTCAGGTGGAACCTGCTGTCAGTGAGGACTGCCCGGACCATGGTGTGGGCAGCCCTCTCGACGGACCTCCCGGTGCGATTCCCCCGCAGGGGAGTCAAACTGGGAGGAACGATATTCCACCTGCCCTCTCCGAGGACCTGGCGGTAGAAGAAGAACCTGAACCTCCCGTTCCAGGATCTTGGGTCCCTGTAAAAGTTTCTAGACCTTTTCATCCAGGCGAAACTGGATATACGTACTTAAACCGAGAAGAACTTTTAGCAAAGCGCATCACGGCCGATTCGGAGTCCGCAACAGTGGATTTCCCAATTGGGAATACCACGCAGGAAAAACTGGTTGAATTGGGAAATTCACCAGCGTTTGCGGACGCCGAAAAGCGCGCTCTCTTGAACCAGAAAATCCAATTTATAGATTGTTGCTTAACTCGTCGAAATTACCTGCGTTTGCGTCTCATGATCCTAAATTTTCCGGATATCTGGGATGCAGCTGGAGGTTGTGAGAAAACGGACATAGACTATCATTACATTGAAATTGAGCCGGGAAAACGCCCCATAAAAGCACGGGCTTACAAAGTCAACCCTGCTCAAAAACAAATTATCGATGCTAAATTGGCCGCATGGCTCGAACAAGGACTCATACAGCCCTCTCGAAGCCCCTGGGCCTCCCCAATTATTTTAGTCGCGAAAAGGATGGGGATTGGCGCCTTTGTGTAGATTATCGAAAATTAAATGCCATTACTAAAAGAGCTTGCTACCCTATCCCCTATATTCATGGGCTATTTGAATCAAGTTTTGGTCATTCAATTTTCTCTAAATTAGATCTGGCTTCGGGTTTCCACCAAATTCCAATTTATCCCCCTGATTGTGAAAAAAACTGCTTTCATAACCCACTCAGGGCTATATGAGTTCAAGGTTATGCCTTTCGGTCTTTGCAATGCACACTCAACCTTCCAGCGCATTATAGACCGGATAATGGAAGGTTTTACAGTTTATATTGACGATGTTTTAATCACTAGCGCCACCGAAATTGATCATTAGACAAACTTTTAGAAGTCTTTCTACGCTGTTCAAGAGAGCGCGTTATTTTGAACCTTTCAAAATGCGAATTTGCAAAATCTCAAATGCCTTTTCTTGGACACGTACTGTCGGCGTCTGGGATTTCTACCGATCTGGGTCTGGGTCGTCAAAGATTTTCCTGTTCCTCAGAATGTCAAAGATATTCAAAGTGTTCTCGGTCTTGCAGGTTATTATAGACGTTTTGTTCCAAACTTTTCTAAAATCGCTCACTCTTTAAATTCCCTACTTAAAAAAGACGATGAATTTGTTTGGAGTAGTGCGTGTCAGCTGGCATTCGAAACTCTGAAAGAAAAACTTATTACAGCTCCGGTGTTAGTATATCCTGATTTTTCAAAACGGTTCACCCTAGCCACGGTTTTCAGGGCATTGCAGCCGTGCTCCAACAGACAGATGACCAAGGAAAATTTCATCCGGTTGCATATGCTGCCAGGGCGCTGAATACCGCCGAAAAGAACTACCACGTCACCGAATTGGAGGCGCTGGCTATATTTTTCGTTATTTCCTATTTTCAACATTATTTGATCCTTTACGAATTCGATGTAATTACTGATCATAAAGCTTTAGAATACATGTTGGGTGACCAAGTGGTCCCTAAAACTGCCTTGGGCCGCATTGCCTGTTGGCGGTCATTTTTGCGATCTTTCCGATTCCATGTTATTCAGCGCCCTGGCATCACAAATGGGGCTCCAGACGCCTTATCCCGTAATCCTCCTCTAGTGGCCGGCTCTGTTGCTGACCACCCTAAAATTCCCGAATCTTTATTTGCAATTACGAATTTAGAGGACGAATACGAAGGGCCGGAGGACCCACTGGCATCCGAGGCCGCCATCGAAATTTGGAAACAAGCTTTACAATCCGACCCTTTTACGGCTAATATGATGAATTTTCTTCAAAATAAGGTTCTCCCTCAAAATCCGGTCGAAGCTTATAATATACGTAAAACTTCTTCTGACTACTATGTTGAAAATGATATACTACGCCGGAAATTAAAATTTAGGCGTCGTGATGCGCGTCAACTTATTGTGGTTCCCAAAGATTGTCGAAAATACGCATTTGACGAATGCCACAACACCCTATTTGGAGGTTGTCACAATGGGAGGGACCGAACTCAGGGCATGATCGCCAACAAATATTTTTGGGAAACTTTAACACAAGATGTAAATAAATTTATTGATGCTTGTCAAGTGTGTGCAGCTTGTAATCCCGGTCCTAAAAAAGCACAGGCTTGGATGCGTTTTTTCACACCGGTGGAAGCCCCTTTTGAACGACTTTCAATGGATGTTATGCATGCCTCTACTACCCCTACAGGAAATTCTAGAGTTCTTCTGGTGGTTGTTGATTTTCTAACTCGTTGGGGGTTGGCCTTCCCCATGCAAAATGAACAGACTCACACTATTGCCAAAAATTTTTTCTGAGAATATTTTTGCAGTTCATGGGGCCCCTAGAGAAATTCTCACGGATCGGGGTGCCCCCTTTTGTTCATCTCTCATGGAAGAACTGTGTAAACTTATGGGAACTAAAAGAGTACGAACTACTGCCTACCACCCCCAGACCAACGGGGCATTCGAACGCTTAAATGGTACTTTAAAAGGTTTACTACGAAAAGCTCTTTTAGGATTCGCTAGACGATGGGATGAACTAATCCCATGGGTTTTGTTCGTTTATCGCTCAACCCCTCATACGTCCACCGGAGAATCGCCTTATTACCTTTTATTTGGACGGGATCCCAGGCTGTACTCTCAAAATTTTCTTACTCAAACTGATCCACTAACTCAAAATTTTACTCCATCATACGTACAAGATTTACGTGAAAAACTACAATATTCTCGGCAAGTTTTGAAAGAATATACACGCGAAATTCTTGAAAAACGCAAAAGTACGTATAATGCAAAAACGAAAGTTATTGAATACAAAGAAGAAATGTTGGTTTGGAAAGACGTTTCCCAAGCAAATATTCCCAAGGGGGCTAGTAGAAAATACCTCCCCATGTTTGAAGGCCCTTTTCGAGTGGTTAAAGTTGTTTCCCCTACTAATGTAGAGATTTTGTCCCTAAATTGTGTTGATGCCACCCCGGAATTGATTCATGTAAACCGTCTAAAACCTTTTCAGGTGTAATTTTCTGTCGAGGCCCATTAATTTAGTCAAATCTTATTTCTAACAAACCCTATAAACGATTACCTTTTCTTTTCTTCAAAAGTTTGAATTTTCCTTCTAGATTAAATTTTACAAATCTTAAAATTTCTGATCTCATCATTATAATAAAGGGTAGAATACCCTTAGAAAATATTTGTGTTTCCCAGTACTGTTGCCTATTATAACTATTACTCTAATAATTTACTACTTTTATTTTTACTTTCTCTTTCTTTTAACCCTTTACACATTTTATATTTACAATTTTTACCATTTACCTTTTACTCCTTTTATTTAACCTTATTGTATTGTTTGTATATTATTGTTATGTTATGTAATTTTTTTATTTAAGTAAGCGCTTGTTTCTGCTTTGGAAATTGTTTCCTGTTTGGATCACTGGAGTCTGAATATATAGTGTTGGTAGGTTTAATTTATTGTAAATTTTTCTATTCTAGACCTAATGCCTTACGGAACTGCCATTCTCTGTAAGTTTTCCTCCTTGCACCCGTCCTCTACCCTTCAGGTCATATCTACTCCACTAGACCTGCCAAAGGACGAGCACCAAATGGACAAAAGTACCTGGTGGACTATAAAACTTAGTAAAATTGACCCTTCTTGGGATACTATGTCTTTTTCACCCTCACCTGGGTTTCGAACCTCAAGGGGAGGCGTTCATTGTATTCGTGATTCAAAATCTTTGTTTGTATTAGCTGTTAATGATTCTAAATATTCCCCCCTCCAGCACCAGTACCGGATACTATTACTGCAGCTAAAGAGTCTGCACGTATGCAAAAAGTCGCCGCTTTATTTGGATATTTTCCCACGTCTGCTACTTTCGACCCCCCTCGAAACCTTCGTGATTTAGGTGCTCGCCCTATTACCTTGGCAGAATCTGACCTTCCCCACCCGCCGGGTCTCATTAGATGGACTGATGTTCGGAAGTCAAAATTTCAACCTGTCGACCAAAAATTTATCACACAATGTCATTATCAAAATATTGCTAAACATTTTAAAGGGCTTTACCAAAAACCTCCACCAGAGGATTCTGAACAGGAATAAGGTATATACAGGCTACACAACACATGTATTATATGATATTTATATGTTATCCTCTGTTCTAGGACTTTGTTCTCTACCTTGCTCCTTTGCTTCTATTTCTGGAGCCTTTGATCTGATCTTTTCTGGTAGGCTTATTTTTCTGTAAATTTTCTTATTTTAGCAATCATGCCACGTCAAGCTACTACTTCTCATTTGGTCTTTGATGAGTTCTCTCTAGATTTGTGGTCTATCCCACCTATGGATCTCCCAGACATTGACATTCAAAAAAGTCATTGGTGGACCATAAAATTTAGTAAAACGGATCCCACCTGGGACACCATGCCCTTCCCTCCTACACCAGGGTTTAGAGTACAAAAAGGGGGCGCCCCATATGTGCGAGAATCTCAATCACTATTTGGTTTCGCGGTTGATGATCCAGAATTTTTACAGCCTTCCCCACCGGTCCCAAATTCTCTTTCTATTGGTAAACAACGGGTACGTATGCAAAAAGTGGCCGCACTTTTTGGACTTTTTCCCATCCCAGCTATTTTTGACCCTCCCCAAGACCTTTTCGACCGTGGTGCACGATCAATTTCTATTTCACAACCTGCACTCACTCCACCGGGGCGGACTAATGACACTGATATCAGCGATTTAAAATTTCAGCGGGTTAATCCACTCTATATCCAGCGAGCTCACCATCGTAGCATCGCCACACAGTCCACTGGCCGCTGTTTTCGTCCTTCATTGACGAACCCACATTAGGTAGTACAGGTATATATATTCTTGTTCTTGTGTGTATTTCATGTATTGTATTTGTATTTCAGGAGTCTTTGTTTGTGAAAAATTTGGGCTCCAATCTTTGATTTCTATTCTTTAGCCCTTCATTTTGGTTTAAAATTCGAGGTTAGTAATTCTTTTCTTTCTACAAATTCACTGTTTATTCTTATAAAACAATTGCATCTTCTACCTCAAGTTCTTCAGATTCTGTGTTTGATCCTCGTCCGTGTACGTACGAGTTTTCGCATGTGGACGAGCCTTTATTTGTTTCTCTACGGGGACGGGTCGCTCCACCTGGTACACAATTTTCCCCGGTATTAAATTTAGATCTTGGTTTACATTCTTCTCTTCCGGTTCGAGGGAGTTGGCATATACCCCGTAATTTACATTTTAAAAATATTGCACTTATGATTTTTTCACCTGAAACCTTTACTAGAGATGAATGGATTAAATTTATTCGCTCATCAGCTCAATTTGGCTTTTTCCTATTACCTTCCTACCTTATTCCCCCTACATGGCTGAGGAAGAGGGGCGCGGCTACTCTCTACATTACATGTGAAGCTGCTTCTTCATTTTTAAGTGACCCTTCTGAAATTATTTTTCAACAATTCTCTTTACAGCAAATAATACAGAAATTTCAGGATACTATAAATGTCTCTCCGCCTCTCTCTCCCCCTGCTCCCCCTACAGACCCCTCCCCGGTAGAAGATTCTTCTGTTTGATATGTTAGGATATATATATTTATTTATGTTCCACTAAAATGAACATTCTGTGTTTTTCTCGTTAATATCAATTTGTTTTGTTTAGATCTTTCTTGCCAGTTGTGCCTTGGGGCTCCAGCCCATTTTCTCCGGTAATTTGGATTCGGTGGGTTTAAGTCTACGTATATATAAATTTTATTTGTATCTTTAAATCAGTATGTCAGATAATCCTGCTCGCACGGCTCACTGTTTTGGGTTCTCTGGAAATTTGTCGGGGTTTTATCATCCCCGACCAGTACTCCCTCACCCTGGTTACCCGAATTTAGTCTCCCCCCCCCCTACCACTCGGTCAACTCAAAGTTCCACTTAAAATTCTCTTTTAATGGTTGCTCCTCCTACTAGAAATTCCACTCCTTCCCCCGAATTTCTACCGGGTCGTTCTTTAAATTCTGAAATTCCAATTTCAAGTTCTACTATAACGAGTACTACTACCCAGTCTACATTTAATTATCCAGGCGATTTTGATACACTTTTGCGTGAGGCTCGTGCCGCTCGAAATTCTCCCGCAAGACTACCTTCGTATCTTTTCTCTCCAAATGTTACCTTTTCTTCCGCACCTCAAAATCATTTTTATCAATCCATTCCAGACATGCTTACTTCCCCCACTTCAAATTGGGAGGTTTCAGAGGTTGAGGGCAATCTTCAACCTCGTCCTCCACGAATGTCTACTCGATTTACCCCCCCCCCCTCCCCATCTCCGCCCCTATCCATCGTCTGTTTCCCGAGAACCCCCTTCTCTAGATACCCCCCTATCTATTTCTGTGTCTGCTAATCTACCGGGTCCATCTGTTACACAGACTTCGAATACTCTTCAAAGTCATCTTTTTGCTCCGATTGTTCCGGGAGGGTCTCAAAATTCTTGTTTAATTCCATTATGTCAAATTCCGTATGGGTATATGTTAGTTCCAGAGTTTCCTTGTTACCCCCGCCCTGGTTTTTGTGATATGTGTGGCCAACCGGCTTTACCTACGTATCATCGTGGGGATATTTTCATGGCTCCCCCACCAAATCTTCTTGATGAAACTCTTATGGGTCCCACTTTACCAAATACATCTTCAAATTCTTAAATGTTCGCAAATTCGCTTATTTCTGATTTTTCATAGATCCGGATCCGGAAAATAGATGTCTACGTCCGGCTTGGGGCACTACATTTTGAGCACTCTAAATATCTATGTTATGTTTTGATACCAAGTAATTGTCACTTAGTGTTACGTACGTATCAACTGTACTTTCATGTAATCATGTATAAACATTTCATGTATGCATGTATTTGTTATTTGGTTTATATAATTTGATTTTGATCTAATTTACTAAATTTAAAATTTCTTTTGTTTAGGACTTCGCCAAATTTGGACCAAACAGGTCCCTATTTTCCTTCAATCTTCAAGTTGGTGGGTCTGTAAAATTTTTGTGTCTTTCTTTTCTATTTTGATGAAATAAACATGGCTAATACGTCGCCTCGCTCAACTCAATCTGATGATTCTGACGAAACTACTATAATTGCTGTTACTTCTTCTTCTTCTCTAGTTTCTTCACCTACAAATTTTACTTCTACTCCTCAAAATTTTTCTTCTCTGCAAAATTTACCACCCTTGCAGCGGGCCCCTTTTGTTCGACCTATAGCTCCTAGGGAGCACACACCACCTATGACTATTCCCCCGCGGCATTTTTCTCCAATTTTACATTTTACTCTTCCAGTGCAGAATTTACAAAATTTTTCTCCACCTTTTTCGCCGGTGGTTGGCCTTATGCCTCCGGTTGGCCCTAGATTTCCGGCATATTATGTGAACAAGCCTTTACCGCCACCTCCTGTGGTTCGAGTCCAACCAGTGGTGGTACGCCCGCCTCCTCCTATACATATACCGTTAGTCCCCTCAAATCCAAATATCGTAACTTTACACCAGCCCACACCTGGACACGTAACTATTCCACTTGATACACGTTTTACTCGTCCAGGCAATTGTCCATATTGCGGGCAACCAGCCCCGCATATGGTCCACAGGGGTGAATTTTCCATAACTTTTACTGAAAGTTCGAACACTACAAATCCGCGTCAACTGGGTGACCCTCGGTCATCGCACCCAGCTTTTCTTTCAAATGTCTCTTGGTGGCGCTGGGATTCTTTGAATCAATGCTTGCGCTCCCAAGGCTGGTGAGGCGACGTACCTGTATTTTGCTATGAATTTTATTTTAACATTTTAAATTTTGGATTTATTCATTAGATCTTTTACCTGCCAATTTATTACGTACTAATTGTTTGATGTCTAATGAAATTTTTTCTTTTATGTTTAAGATTGTCTCAGCATGTCACCTGTACGGGCCTTCTCCCCTACCCTGCCGCACCTGTGGTAGTTGTTTGTTTTGTTTATTTTGTTGTATTGTGTGATCGGTTGGGGGGTTGGTTGTGATTTTGTTTTGTAAAAATTATTGTGTTTTTCTGAAAATTTGAACATGAGCGGGGGATCTAGGGATTCTGATGAGCCAGCCCCTCCCACAGGAGACCCTCAGTCTCCCTTGCAGTCTCCCTTTCCAAAAACTGAAGCCGCAGAGGAAGTTTCTACGGTTGAAGTTTATATGAAAACTTCCTCTGAAAGCGCGGACCAGTCTGCTTCGGGGGTCGACCCGATCCCTGGCTGCTCTTCATGGGACCAGGCGGGTATCAGTCTAGTTCAAAAATTGCCAGAACTGTTTCCACCCGACCCGCCGGAGATTCCGCGTTTCCGCCGTAGTGGGGATAAAGGACCTCCGTCTGGTCTGGTTCAGGATCCAGTTCTGCATAATGCTACTGATGCTACCCGCAGATCGGCAGAGGACCCTGTCACAAACGCAAATTCTCCTCTGTCACAGTCTGTGCTGGAGGACAAATTAACAGAGACTCGGGTCTATCCCTTCAATATTCCTGCTTCCGCTGAGGCACAGGAACTTCGAAATTGGGAGGATTCAGTTCAAAAGTGGTAAGGCGTGCCCATGGCACTTAGATTTCCGTGTCCTCCGGGCATAATTACTGTTATCACTACTCTGCAGCAACTTTACGAGCAAGTTGAAAATATTTTTCAAAAAGCTACTGCTGCTAAATTTCTCACAACCGCGTGCCTCAAACATCAAGGTTTCTTCCCCGATCCCACCAATCCCTCCACCCTTTCAGTCCTGATGTTTGCTGTTCCGAGAGACCCTGTGCGGTTTTCATCAGAAATGGATCAACTTTGCTACCACGCCCCAATTTTTGTCGACATTAACCAAACCTTTAAATTTTTGTGTTTTTGATTCCACGAATTTACCTTGACGTTCCCTCTTGGTCTTTAATTCGCTATGGTTTGCAACCGCTTTTGTTCAATACGCCTTTACCAGTTTTTTCTTTTTCGGCGTTGGACACTGTTCGAATTTTTGCTTCTACTCTGGGTATTGACCCTCGAAATTCTATTGTTGACATAAATTATGTCACTCATCACGTGATCTCCCGGTCCTCCCCCCGCGACATTCAAGAGCGCAGAGTCTAGAAGGGCAAACATCTCTGGGAAACTCCTGCTGTCAGGGGTGCGAAATCCCAACCCACGGGTCCTCCGGACCTGAAAGGCAGATTTGACCATCCTCACAAGTGATTTCAGGAAAATCTCCTGAAATGCCCTTCTTCTGAAATCAAACGAATTCGTTTGACTGAAAATTCTCTCACTCCTCTACAGGAGACTGAAGTTTTGGATCACGCTCTAGTTCTGATTCGTGACACTTATATGAGCGTGCACGTTTTGTCTCTTCACCACAAACTTTCTGAGCAGGATCTCGCGATCCTTCGCAAGACGTACGCATATGCTCAAAGAGGCCAAGACAAGGCTATTTCTGGTATTAATAATTTCCACTGACCCGAACGCCTATTTTCACTGACCCTGCTTTTAATTCTACTCGCGACGTTTTTCTCAAAAATGAGGCTCGCACGGGCAGAAGTCGCACAAAAGCAGTTACTGCTGCAGTAAAACCTGACCTGACCAAGCCCAATAAACTGAATCCTCGCATTCCGGACGTGGTCACAAGAACCAAGGAAATCTTCACCAGTGTGGCTGCTCGGGTCAACCCGCCGGTCCAAACTTCTAAACCGGAGAAGGTTCCGGGGGCAGCGAAACGCGCTGCTGCGGCTCTTCAGGCGCAGCAGGATGAGCAGGCAGTGGAGGCTCAGGAGGATCCGGAAGATTTACCGGTCGACTACGGACTCCGACTCCGGACGAGTCAAATTTGGTTGGCGATGCGTCATTGGACGAGGAATTCCGTTCGCGGTCTCCTATCCGATCCGTCTCGTCAACTCCTCGCCGCCTGTTGCCCGTGCTTTTGACTTTTCTATGCAGACTTTTGGGGTTCAAGAAGCCCTCCGCCATTTGGTTCAAGATTCTTTCTTTCAGCGCTTGCCTGTCGTCGCTACGCCGGCTCAGCTTGCTGCCCTCCAGAATTTGGGGGTCGATATACAAATTATTACGAATAAATTGGGGATTCCTCCCCCTTGGAAACCTTTAGCTTTTGTTCATGCGATCATTCAAACAAAAGTTTTGGATATTTCAAATTTGTTCAAAGTCCTCTATCCCAAACAGTCGGAAGGGCCTACTCGGAGCCTGCAACCAGGGACTGACCCAAATTCGGCAGAAAAGTCTTCTAGTCAGGTCTCTATTTCTCTACCTGCCGAACAAATTCTGGGGGTACGGGATCAACCGGACCTTCTAGTCGACCGGATCCAATTGAGCCGCCGGCTCAGCCTCCAGTTCGCGAAGAACCGTTGCGCGTTGCTCAACCCAGACAGCGGCTACCTTCACTGCGTTTGCCAATTCAGGTGACTCCATTTTCTTTGCAGAACGTGCCAGCTCCACCGCAGGATCGACTCATCGTCTGGCCACAATCTCATTTTCTCCATCCTAGTAAATTAGTTTTGAACACTACTGGCCTTACGCCGCAGGCGCAGGCGGTAGCCCGCAGGCTGACGCTACACCTACTGTTGTGGTAGATTCTCAATTTGAGTACATCGCTGAACCACCAGCAGGGCCGTTCAAAGTGACTCAAATTGTTCGCGCGCGAGGCTACACTCAAATTCCTGCAGAATTACATCAAATGCGACAGTGTCCTCCAGAATACACATGCGCTAATCCAGACATGCCATTCTGTGTGCGCAGATTTACAGGTCCTCAGGAGGCTGACCCTCCCTTCTGGCCCGCGGTCTACTATATGATAAATCATCATGATCACGTCGTTGCCTTTCGAAACTACGCTGAACCGTATTGGCAGATTGCCTATCTCCCAGATCTTCGTTCTAAATCTGATGGTTCATGTTTAAATCCTTATTTTGTTGCAATTCACAATTTTTGGTACCGAGCTTTTACTCGTGAAAACATGCCTTTTGCTGTTTCTCGTGCTGTTTTTGACAGTTTCACAACACAGCTCAAAGAAGTTTTTCCTCAAATTAATATAGCAATTTTTGTAGAGAATACACAGCATACCACTCTGGATGGTGCTCCTTATTATTCTTTTGATTTGCAACTGTGCACCGTTAGTATTGATTTTCCACCTATTTTCCGGGGCGACGTGCTTGAATTTGACTCTTTTCGCCTAGTGGGCCGCGGACCTCATCTGTCGGCAGCTACAGCGGCGGCTTCGGCACACGTTTTTCCGTATCTGTATATCTACACGGCCTATCTCATGGCAAAAGTCCACCTAGCAAATTTATCGACCATATTGAGCGTATCTCCGAAAATATGGAAAATTTTGTTCAAAATTTGGTCGATTCTGTGTGGGGCCCATCCCTTGAACACTCTTGAAAACGCTCCTTTTGTTGAGCAGGTTTTTTATTTCAAAGGGCCTGGATGTATTGCTTCTAACATGTGGCCGGTCCGGCCCGATCCTGAGTCTAAATCGTCCGCCCTACCCTACATCAAATGGGGACAACACGAATTTGCTACATCTGAACAACTTTACAATTTTCGCAAATCCGATGACTGGTTCGCGCTGCCTGAAGCGGCTCGCTTTACGGCTAACTTAGGTTGCCCTTTTCAGGTTAAGTACACGGCTGAAGAGTTTGTGAGCCAATGGGTCCCAAAAGACTCACCTTTACGAACTCTGTGGCACGCGAAGTCAGGTAGAGGTTACTTAATTCGCGTTCTCATCATGCTAGACGTGATCCGTGCGAAAGCCGCATCGGTACCTGAATTTCGCCGCTGGCTTCACGATACTGGTGTTGCCTATCTGGCCGAGGCTGTCGATACAGACACCTTTTGGGGCTGCGGCATTGACACCTCAGTTCTCAAGAACTTGTCTCCGAAAGAACGAAACCGGCGACTTCGTGATCCACCAGGTAAAAATTGGATGAGCAAAATTTGTATGATTGTGCGCCGTGAACTTTTCCCTACCCTCTCCCAAGAGCTAAATGTCCTGGAGTGTGACCGTCGCCTGCGGACCTTATGTGGCGGGGTGGGTATGTCTTTGTTTATGTTGGCCCGTATTGGTATAAGGGTGGTGGCTTTGTGAATTTAAAATTCGTTTTCACTTGCATGCGTAAATTTTTCACAATAACTTTCTTGTAGCACCGCTTTTACTTTTCTTAGTGCATTTCTTGATTAAATAATTTCTTCTATTCATTCTCATGATAAATTTGAATTTTTCTCTTGTTCTTCACGATAAATCTTCTTCTGCCTTTTATAAAAATTGAACGAATTTGATAAATTTGATTTCTATTACAAATTGAATAAATTGAATAAATCTTTTCTATCTATATTTATTCGCTGAATCTTGAAATTTTGATTTTTGACACTATACACGGGTGGGTATTTTGTATTTTTATATTTTATCATATTAATTTTTAACCACTGGGGTATTCATAACACCGTGCCGTATCTCGGCGGGTCCGTGGTTGCTCGCCGCCTGCGCTTCCCCCGTAGGGGAGGTAACGGTGGGCGGTCAACCCCGGACTGGCATTCTTGACTCTTGAGCATTATTTTCCGTTTTTTCTGATTTGGCGTCTCCTGCGGTGCCTGCGTTTTCCCCGTAGGGGAGATAACGGTTCCGCCGGTTTCTGCCTACCCTCTCTAAATTAATCGGGCCTCATATATATATATGTACTGCGGGCTTTTGCCCAACTATTTTTGTTTACTATTGTTAGGCATCATGCCTATATGCTTATTCCAATAAACCTGCCGTATGTTATTATTTTTATCTCCATTTGTTTGTTTTGTATTATACTTACTGTTCCCTTCCCTCCCCCCTGTCCCTTCTGACGGCGAGTGTTCCCTTGTTGTACTGTTTTGTTTGTTTGCTACTGTATTCTCCCTGTGTGATACGGGGCGGCCCCTATGATTCCATCTGGTGCTTGGAAGGGCCTGGTTCGGAGTTCGGAAGGCTGGCGGTTTTGGTCTTGGTTGAGCGGGCGCTGGATGCCGAGGGGCATCCGCCCAGTGGTCCGGAGGTTCTGGTCCGGTGATTGGTATAGGATTTTTCCCAAGGTGATTTGGAACCGAAAATCTCTTTCCGCAGCCTGGAGCCATCTATGATTATTTTGAACTGTTTAAGTCAATTTTTGTGATTATTGTTGTGAACCCGGTTGTGCGTCCCCTCACCTCGTCCGTCCCCCCTCCCCCTTTCCCCTTCTTTTGCTAAATTGTTGTTTCACTGTTTCTATCTTATATGTCCTCTACTGATTTAGCGTTAACCTTGGTTGGGTGTGGTGTTTTGGTCATTGTTGGGGTTTCTTCTCCGGGGTTAAATCTTCTTAAATTAATTTATAAATTTTGTTTTCCTGTTTCTACATTTCCGAGATTCTATTTTCGGGTGGGGTGGTTCCCTCTAGCTCAGCTTGGCTGTTCTATACCTGCTGCATATTACTCTATTCTCTTAATCTTTTCGGGTTCTTTTGTTTTCTCTTAACATGGTGTTTGTTTCACTTTCCTTTACTAAAAATGGTCACGGGTTTGCTTTTATTTCAAAATTTTTTTCTACGTTATACTGCCATCGTTTTGCCTTATTTTTGCCATGTCTAGTATTTCGAGCAGCTATGCCAATTTTGCTTTATTTTGTGCTTTATAATTTGGTGGCATTTATTAAAGATTCTATTATATTTGTGTATGCTGGGGCAGGCAGGCGCTCAAGGAGAGACAACTCTTGTGAGTTTGAAATACTCTCCTTTCTGCTTTATCTCGCTCCTCTGGAGCATTTGAAATTGAGTCTCCCCTCGAGTCTCGCTGCCTTTCCCCTATAAGATCTGGCTTCATATATTTGAATTTCTTTTTATAATTATTTCTATATTTCTATACTTGAAATTTTCTTCTTTTAATTCGCACTTTGGGTTCAGTTGGCACTCACTTTTGTTTATATTATTAATATTATTGTAAATTTATATCTTCGGATTATTTCCTGTTTTGTAATGTGCGCTCTGGTCGCGGCTGAAGGGTTTGTCCCAATTTTCTTTGTATTTATGTGTCGGCAAGGTCGGTAATATATATGTTGAATGTACCCCCGGTATGTTCCGGCGTAGTTTTACCCGTGTCTCGGCAAAGCCCGAAAATGTATAAAACATGGGGTCGAGTAATTCCCGGTGTCCAAAGTGAACCGAGGAAACATTTTATCATTTTTCCCATTTTTCTAAAACGCATTTTATCTATACTAGTAGCTACGGTACGTAGGCTAACGAAATTTTAGTACTAACCTATGTGCCTGGAGGCCGCGGCGAGGGCGCGCGTTTCAAAAGAGGGGGTAATCTGTAGAATATTTCCTTGATTTTACCCTAAAATATTCAAAAGTGGGTGCTAACTTCATGAAAAATCAATTTAAGTTGTACTCTTGTGTACGGTCCAACGCCGGACATAGCTAATTCATTTTCTCTCCAAATTTGGGCGCAATTTACAGTTAGTCGTTATACTGAATCTCTGGGAGTCACCGGCCTCTTCTTCTCTCACATTTACTGAATATTTAAATTCTACACTATAAATACTGTATTTACCATCCGATTTTAGTAAATACAGTATTTTTTACAGAAAATCGCATTTTCTTTAGACTTCTTATAACACAGGTAAATACCATTTTTACTGAAACTCGTCCACCAAATACTGTAAGTGTATTCACTGCGCCTACAATACACAGCTCCGACAAATGACCTATCTGCGTTTAATACACAGCTCCTACAATTAGATTACCATAGTTAAATGCCACAGAGAGGTGTTTTGGAAACTGAAGAAAAAACTGTGGAACTATACACTGTGAAATATTTCCTTAATTTTACTTTAAATTATTCAAAATTGAGTGCTAACTTCATAAAAATTCAAACAAAATTATCCTTCTGTGTAATGTCCAAGGTGGGGCATAGCTAATACTTTTATCGCTCCAATTTTGAGCGCGCAATTCTATTCGGTTCGGAGAAACCTTGTGTAGTCAAGCTGGGTTTGAGCCCCCATTTTCTTATTATCTATCTTATACCGAATTTGGAGTTATTGCCTTGTCCGAGAGATTTCATTAGTGATGCTTGTCTGTTTTTTCTTTTGTTATTGGTAAACTTTTGTAAATTTTATTGGTGCTGGCCCTTTTCATGTTTCTATTCAAAGTATTTAGGTTCTGAAGTTTCTTGTTCTGATTTTTGTGATTTTGTATGTAAACTCGCGATACCGAAATTGGACTGTCGTCGACTTCTGTAGGCGGATAAGCGGATAACTTAGGGAACAGTCAGACGTGAACACACACTAACACTACCTGTAAATCGTTATTCAAATTTAATTATTTTATTGAGTTTATTACACGAACCAAAGCTCTACAAACTGGCGACCGTTTCATTGCAGTATCATGTCTGATTCTTCTCCCCCGCTTACCCGTTATTTGAAAAAACTTCGCGACAACTTTTTTAGCGAAAACTTTTTTCGTAGCTCCCTTCGACGTAAGCACCCCGGAAGCTGCTCCGAGTTGGGGGGGGGGCTTGGATTGTTACTGTTCGAATAGACCTCAAGTTATTGTACAAATACTCTACATAAGTTATAAGCTATAATTATGTTTAAATTAAAGAGTTTAACTTAGATCATTTATTTTTTGAATTAATCGTGTTTCTATAAGTCAAATATGTTCCATAATGACTAACGTCAATTTTTTAATTTCTAATGTATTTCTAGTGCCTAATCAATTTCACAAACATTCCTAGAATACGGTAACTAATCTACAGACAGATTACTTTTAGCTATAGTTTTATTTTGATTGATTTTGAAAAAACTGAACAATTCTGTGTTTATGAACAACTTATAGCTTTTATTGCAACTTGTACAATCACTGCAGTTGGTTTATTTTACTCTTAGAACAACTACAACGACAAGATATTAAGTCTTCAGAATTTGTATAGAAGGATTTGATTTTTTTGCTTCAATCAATAAATGAAAACCAGTATTTCCTAATATTTGAAAAAGAAATGGCATGGTTAAACTACTGTAGTCTTATTTACATTTGACCTCCAGTTCACCCTTTAATTTCAATACACAGTTCCTACAACAAAAGTGTGTAGGAGCTGAGTATTGTAGGAGCTGTGTATGTACGCCCAAGTGCATGCCGCGTCATAATCATACGACAATATAATATCTGTGCAAGCGTGGGTGCATTAATGTTACGTGTATTACGTGTATAATACTTGTGAACTTCTGAATGCGGATTTTTATCAATTTCACGTTCTACGCAAGACATTGGGAAAAATTGAAATTTTCATGGACTGGGAATATTTAGTACTCCACAGGTTTTGGGAAGCAACACGGATACAAAACTGTAAACATTAACCACTGGTTCGTAATGGTCAGCAGCAGATTTAGCAGTGTTCAAATTAAAAAAAACGCACCTTAAAAAGTTACAAATAACGATATCTGGTAGCAACAAGCTGGAATGTGTTTGAGTAGTAACATCGACTCGGAATTCTTGACTGGATACAACTTTATATATTCCCGTGCAGGAGTAAGATGATATACCCAAAGCAACAACCACTACAGCAAACCAAATGGGCTTCTCTGTTCGTCCACCTTCCAGGAGTACTTTGATAAAGTCCAATGAAGTTCGTGTCGACAAGTGCTGACTAATCTGGTTCATAGCAACTGAAACAATAGAAGTGATAGTTATCGCGGATTGCCGAAATAAAAGATGAATCAATCAATCGGTTAATCAAAGTCGGTGGTTCGGGCTGGCAATCCTAGTAGTCTTCGTATTCCCGTTCGGGTTAGGTGTTCGTAACCTCTACTCTTCTCGACATTGTATCATATGATATCACCAACCTATATCATAGTACTTTGTATCGGAGCCTTAAATCCTTTCTGAAAAAATTGTGATAATTGAACGTAGTTATTAATAGAAAATTGGGTACCAATTGATAGTTTATGGAGTGACGAGTAATTTTTGTTGTACAGCTGTTTCTATATTCAAGCCATTGCAAGTGACAGCTGGCAAAATCATTAAAACACAACACGTAGTTAATTCACAAATAAAGTATGAATTATGAGCTAAAGTGCTTGCTGAATCGATGCTGGCGTTATCAATGTCTTATCCCTTTTAAATATAAATATTAAACATAGACGAGCTATCAGATGTCAGCGACTTAGCCCGGATTTAAATGCTTACACTATTGGCTTCTGGAGTCGTTTGGGCAGACTGTAAATAGTATAGTGCGGACGTTTCGACCAGCGCTCCGGGAGTCAGAAGTTAGTGGGAAGTGTTTTTGCGAGTCCCCCTTGGGAATCCGTCAAGGTCATTTTAAATAAATTGTCCACTGGGGTTTCTAGTTTTAAATTTTTGTTCTCACCACCTGTTGTCCCTAGGGGCTCCGTCCTTTTAATTTTTTATGTCCCTAGGGGGGTTTTCAAGGTCATTTCTACTAACATATTCTTTTTCTCGTCCCTTCTGTGTTCTTCCCCCGGGGCTAGGGACCCGGCGTCGGCCCATTACCGGACACCTACCTACCCACCTAAGCTAATCTGCCTACCTAACCTAACTTCCTATACTCACCTTCGTACTTTCCTAATCTAACCACCTACGTCCGGTGCACCACCAACTAATTGTATTGTTATTTTATTCTTTTTCTAGTGCATAGTATACCCAGTCAATCTATATACAAAGAAACAAATACTGATAACCCCAAATACGGCACATTTTTGGTAGGTCTCTGCAGTCGGGCCCACTGCAGTACATCCACCCTATCAAACACTAGATTAAGTTCATCCAAGTCTTCCCTATTTCCAATAAACTTAGGATCTTCTAGGTAGTGGTTGTTATTTGAAGGATAATAGAAAGCCAACCCATGGTCCAAAACATTTTGAAGAATGAAGCCAATGAGAAGTTAATTTTGATGGAGTAGAATTGAGTATTAAAAACTGTGCAGCGGAGCTTCTTGAATTTAGGTTCCCTGGCGTCTTCCAAACGAAGTTGTAAGTTGAATAGATTTCCGGCCCGAGCTTGAATTTTGTCCTAATTTGGTCCCAGTTTCGAATATAAACGTTTCTGAGTGGCTCAGGGAAGGTCTAAAAAAGGCTGGCGGTGGTTCAGTCGGGTCTTCCTTAGGAAGAGCAACCGCGGCACTTTTTTAGCATAAGTATTTTATCGGAACTTTCATGACACCGAATGTTGCCATCTAATCCCTTCTTAGTTTTACATATGCTCGTGTAACGTGTGCAGGGATACTCTTCGGGAGTGTGCTCTAGCACTGGTTGATTAGAGGGAGCTAGCGGTTTACAAGTATGAGCAACCCTTGTGTCTTCTCGAGAGTAACTCTTCCCACATTTTTCGCAAGTCGACTTCTCTCCCTCGTGCTTCTCCTTGGCATGTCTGTTGAGGGTGTATTTGCTTGTAAAAGGTTTCCCCACAAATTTCACAGGTTAAGTCTTCCATTTAACTTTTTCCTTATACCTTATTTGCCTTAATATATTTGCCTTTTAACTTATTTGAAAATCGTGTATATATATTGTAATCTAGAGCTCTTAAAAACCGACCATTCACGATGACAGAACAAGTCAAACTGACGCTCTACCAGGAATTCACCCCTTTTACATAGATTTTTGAGCAGCTAATAGTTGCTTGGCTTATGACTTTCATTGACCGTTTGTATAAGTTGATATTATAAAGTAATTTAAATTTTCTTAACTTTGCATTCAACCCGCCGAAGTTTGAAATGGGTCACTCCTGCTTTACTCCGAGTATGGTTTCGCTTATATTTTATAGAGTCTAGCCCTGTCCTTTCTTGCCTTGCCTTAAGCTCAACCTATCGTAATTTTAATACCTGAGTCACTGCAAACCTGCTCCGAGCTAACACTGAGAATACACTGAGCCTACTCCCCACTACCTAATAATTCCACTTATTCTTCCTCATCCTGTTCATTAAATTGGTCCACCGGTTTTTCAGGTAGTACCACTGTGCATAAACTAGAGTTTTTTCTATTGCATGTTTGAGGGCTTCTTTAGTGGAATACTTTGCCTCATACCCTATTTGCTTTGTCAGAATTCAGTCAATTATTGGATCTTCGAGGAACCCCTTACAGCGTTGGATGTGAAAGTAAATTTTCCTATTGAGCTCACCTCGGATCCTTGGTCGAACTTCATTGAAAACCTTTATCTCAGCCTCAACATCATATCCGTCAGTGAGATACTCATTTGTTAACCTAGTTATTCTACCTTCGAACCGGTCTTCGGGCTGCTTGACAAGCTCACCCCTAAATTTACCAATACCAATAGGCTGATAAATTTCCCCACAACTCGAGTCACTATTGTCTGTCTGAACATTCGGTACTTGTCTCTGATTCGGACTCATCATACTCCGCTTGCGAACTATGAAGGCTTTGTATGTGACGTTGTAAGCTGAACGCCCTGACGAACGTCTGCCCACAAGTGCTACATTGGTATGGTTTGTAATATTCACAACCAGACATGTTTGTTCTGATTCAGTTTCAATATATGTACGCTTTATAGACTTGATGTCGCTTTGTCTTTGTCGTTGGTGCTTTTATTGATTTCGCTTCGTGCTTTTATGTACTTATTTTTCCAGCTTTTATTGATATTCAGTAAGAGTCACTTCAAACCTACTCCGAGCCAACACCAAGCATACACTGAGCATACAGTGAGTACTGTTGGGGTAATGTTCTAGTATAATGTTGACCAAGGTCAAAGAACAAGGATTAATTTACGTTTTATTGATTCACAGTACCCGAAGTCGCCGCGTGGAATTGACCCACCAATCTAGAAACTGGGACAAAATTAGGACAAAATTCAAACTTGGGCCGGGAATCTATTCAACTTACAACTTTCGTTTGGAAGACGCCAGGGAACCTAAATTCAAGAAGCTCCGCTGCACAGTTTTTAATACTCAATTTTACTCCATCAAAATTAACTTCTCATTGGCTTCATTCTTCAAAATGTTTTGGACCATGGGTTGGCTTTCTATTATCCTTCAAATAAAAACCACTACCTAGAAGATCCTAAATTTACTGGAAATAGGGAAGACTTGGATGAACTTAATCTAGAGTTTGATAGGGTGGATGTACTGCAGTGGGCCCGACTGCAGAGACCTACCAAAAAATGTGCCGTATTTTGGGTTACCAGTATTTGTTTCTTTGTATATAGATTGACTGGGTATACTATGCACTAGAACAAGAATAAAACAACAATACAATTAGTTGGTGGTGCACCGGACGTAGGTGGTTAGATTAGGAAAGTACGAAGGTGAGTATACGAAGTTAGGTTAGGTAGGCAGATTAGCTTAGGTAGGTAGGTAGGTGTCCGGTAATGGGCCGACGCCGGGTCCCTAGCCCCGGGGGAAGAACACAGAAGGGACGAGAAAAAGAATATGTTAGTAGAAATGACCTTGAAAACCCCCCAATGGACATAAAAAATTAAAAGGACGGAGCCCCTAGGGACAACAGGTGGTGAGAACAGAAATTTAAAACTAGAAGCCCCAGTGGACAATTTATTTAAAATTACCTTGACGGGTTCCCAAGGGGGACGCGCCCAAAGACTTTGCACCAACGTTTGACTCCCGGGAGCGCTGGTCGAAACGGCCGCACCATGCTACTGACTGTAGTGGATATGATGACAACAGAGTTATTTTTCCGCATTGACTAACCCTAAAGTAACTACGTTTTTCTCCAGAGGAACTTGAACTGTTTATTATAGACATTAATGTTGTCCCGGCCGGTGATCTGCTAATTTGTAGGCATAAGTATATGTAACAAAGTTGCTGAAATCCGGGGGGCTCAAGATTCGTTGCTACACAGAGGCAGACAGCGAGAAGATGCTGGGATCTACTCTTAGGTCTAAGGATCAAGCTAGCCCAGTGTGGGTCTAACCTAATCCAGACGGTCCGCCTGTTGGGTACGTGAGTTCACTATCAAGGGGACAGTTACGATGCTTAACTGCCTTCACTAGTGCCTCAGGGGAAGTACTTATCAAGGGGACAGTTACGATGCTTAACTGCCACCCACGGATCTGTACCAGGGGTTACTGCGCACACGAATAGAACCTTAAAGTCGGAACAACCGTCACACGTGAAAATGCAAGACCAAGGCTCCGTATGAGGGCTTCCTTCGGGTTCACTATCAACAGTCCACGCTTCAATCTCAGCACGATTCCACGGATGAGAACAGTTGCAATAGAATGTGACTTCCGAATGCTCAGGCTCAACTAGAGAACTACCTTCGTGAACTAGGAAAAGTATGCTAAAACTGTACTGGTTGTGACACTCAGGACACTGATGAAATGGCAGATTCAGTTGTTTCTCAGGCTCACTAATATCACTAAGGTTTCCTTCGTCGTCAGCGTCACCGTAGACAAACTCGATGGGCTCCAGGCTGATCTGTTTTTTCCAGATATCGTCGACTCAGCGGTTTCCTATCCAACCTAGTATCAGCTACAGCGACTTAAACTCTGATCCTAAGTAACTATTTACTGTGTCAAATTACCTTAATTATCAAACAATACACACACACAAGATCAAGTACACTACAAATCTATTGCAAGAACTGATACAAAAGGAATCCGTTCACCGCCTAACAACTACACCCAAAGCTATGATCAGTCCCTACTCCGAAATCTTAGCAGAAGAAGAACTAGAGCTGAAACCTAGTAAAAGTTTGGTAGGATTAGTATTTTAGCCTACTGGTTGCCACACGCACACGCACACAAGCACACTCACCTAAACAGTACTCGTTACTCTCAGACTACGAAATGATTCGCAGTCACACAATGATTTGATTTTGAGGTCGAGGGGGGGGGAAGTTCCCTATATGCTCCCTATATGTACCTGAAAAAGTGTGCACAAGTCCACCCGTTCCCGGTCACGAATAGTTACCAGCAATACGCACCAGCAGAAAACCACTAACTATTCTGTCCTCTGCTAAGAGGACGACCCGCAAACTTTGTAAACTTTTCTTAAACTTTAGAGAGAGAGAATTTGAGCAGACTTGGTAGAGCAAGCAAAAACAGAGCAGAACGAAGAACAGATAATTTTGGACAGAAAGGTTACAGGCATTTTTCAAAACAGAGTAAACAGTTGAAAGTTAACGATTTTGGGTAAGGATCTTCGAATTCTTCACTAAGACCAACTTAACAGCCAACCCAGACTCCAATCCCAGATATGACAGTCCTAAAGTCCTCGATGTGTGTCCCTAAGCCGAAGGATGGCTCTCAGCAAAGATTCTAGGACTCAGAGAAGGCTCAGCAAACTGACGTTTGGCAGCTGAATTCCGAGAGATCCGGACAGAGCAGCACAGGCGGCGCGGTCAGAGACAGAGGCGAAGGTCCAGGGGTGATCCGAAACGGCGTCACTCACACTGGCAAATCAAGCAGAGACCAAAGACCACGGCACAGGCTGATATCCGGGAAAGAACAGAGAGAGATCCACAGGACCAGGACAGCTGGAGACGAGAGACAGAACAGCGAGGATCAGAGCAGAGCAGAGCAGAGCTGGACATGTCCAAAGAGAGACCTGCGCTAGAACTGAATCAAATGGGTTAAAACCTTATCGGTTTTAACCCGGATTCAGCAGTATTAACTGGATTTCAAGAAGGGGTAAAATTGCGCGAATCTTTTAGAATCAGAAATTAAGGCTTCAGTGATTGCTAAGATTTTGGACAAGAATTCCGAGAAAACAAGGTTGCTTATTGAATGATGGTCTGAATTTAGGGCACAAGAATCGGCTTAAAAACACTGGAAAAGACGGTCGAAAATTGGTAAAAAGGTGGTTTCTTAAACGGTTTTGAAAGAAATTTTGTAGGGGATTTCCGTCAGAAATCCCCCACCAATGACGTATCCTAGATTTCCTTCCCAGGAAGTCTAGGGAAATCCAGGTAATATCTGCCGATATTAGCACACAATACATGAAAGCAACGAGAAATTCATTATCAAGTAATCTAGGGCGGCGAGAGCCCGGTTTTAACAGGATCTTTCGAATAAGGGACTTGAAGTCCAATTAGGTAATTTTTGGAACTCGCTCTTACATGAATTAAGAAAATCCTATAGGGAAGAGGGAGAGCTCAACCTAGGGGAGAAGTTCGAAACAGGCTTCTAAAGCCGAACCCATTTTAGGTGAATCGTTTTCCCCAGGAGCACCCACAATCCCAACCTAGGGTTCCCAGAGGCGGACAAAATTTTGAGGGAGGTATCCTAAAGGGGAGAGACAAAGCCTCTCCCAACGGAACATCTCAAGGGGTGTCTGTGATTTTCCCCCCAGAACCTCAGACTCGAGAGCGGCCATCCGCTAGTACCCCAGAATCACAGACTGACTGGAAACTGCAAATTTGGTCCCACGTTAACTTTTGCCTCGTGTCTTTTGCAATCATCTTCCGATGATTGGCTGCTTTCATGATCGCATTTTGTCATTGGCTAGTTTGAAGAGGAAGACCCAGCCTCCTTCTTTTGAATTTGCACCTGAGCTGTTTGTCATCTTAGTTACATAATTTTTTATGACTTTGGGTCCGTTTTCGAGTGGCCCAAAGTACCTCAGCAGCCCTGGCCCTAAACGTTATGGCGTTTTTGTTTTGAAGGACCTTTGTCCTGAGTTTCGTTTCTAAAGACTTGAATATTATTTGCAAACAGACGCGCAGGCGAAAGAGAAGCCGATGGAAATGAGAAGCAAAGAGAAGAAGTCGTAATAACGAACACGGGACCTAGAAGCCCAAGATGAAATACAGCCGTACCTAAACTAAATGAGCTTCTACCTAGTGTAGAACTTAGCTAAGGTCCTACTATATCTTGTTTGTTAATATTAATTGCTAACTTCTCTATTTTCTTTCTTTTAGGGGTGACTTGTGCCTTAACTTTTTAGAGGGGTTCCCCTCTGTCTAGCCTATGCGTATTACTAATCAACGAGGGAGTTGGCAGAGCAAGAACTTCACACACATGCACACGTTCAGAGACACTCACGCTGGGCCTTACACACTCACACAACTCAGGGGAGGGGACCTGTGAATGAACCCCATACGAGTGATGATGCAAAATTAAAGGGGTTAAAAACTAATTAATCTCAATCTCTATTAATGGTGAACGGATTTTGCAATAATAATCACAATAATACTAATAAGGTAAAATACAATTACAAGCCATTGTCAATGAACGAATCCAATAAAAAGAATATACAGAACTACAGATTGTCATAGGTAAACATCATAACACAGCATAATTACAAATTGTACGTATATAAGTCACTACAGTGAAACATATCGGGCAGCCCGGCCATAGGTTGAGTTTTAATTTAAGCTGGTGGATTTCAGAATGGTCCAATTAATTGAGAAAAAGTTTTCTGAGACTTTTACGATGTGCTCTTTCTGAAAATCAACTTCCTGTTCAGTGTTGACTCCAACTGCGAAAGTCATTATGATGTTTAGAGACTTAGTCCATTCGAAACAGCGAAAAGTTTGGCACTGGCTGGGTTCTCATCAACTTTTCTATTTTGAGTTCGAACCAATCCCTTATGAAAAAGTTTTCTGACAGCTTCAGAGTCTCTTATTTTGTATGAGATAATTTTCAGTTCACTAGGAGAAACCTTGCGAAATCTATTATGATGTTTTGAGAGGCGTTTAACTGTTGTGGACCCAGCCGACAGCAGTCAGAACAGCCTATCTTTATTTCATTAGAAATAATCGAAAACTGGATAGATCGTGTATAAAAAAGTTTTCTGAGACCCTCTAGCTGTCCTCTTTCAAACCAGATCCTTTCCAGTCATCCCTTTTATTTATAGCAAAAGTTATAATGATAGATCGGTAGGTAGTCGCATGTACACGGCCGAGGAAGAACCAAGTCAGGTTTTCCTTATTAATTTCTTGCCAGAGTCAATTTCTTTAGACCAACTGCTCTAGAAAAATTTTTCTGAGACCCTCTTGGTCAGCCCTTTCGGCTGAGCCTGGTCTCAATAATTTCTGACACCCGATTCAAAAGCTATTCTGATGTTTTTCACAATACACGCGAGAAACTCAGTTGCAAAATATAGCTCATTTTTTCATTTTCATTACATCTAAATTCAAACGCTTTGAGTGAGGGTAGAAGAAACTGAGTGTAAGTAGAGTCAGCTGCTGACATGCGGGGCGGGGTCTCAGCAAATAAAATTTGAGGGAGGGGGATGAAAAGTTCTCATTTTAAAAGCACGCAATATCTGTTCTAATCCGTTGCATTCGCCTTGAAATTAGTACATTCCTGCATTTTAACAAGATGTTTAATGAAAATTCGTGAAAGCCGCATATATTTTGAAATTTTCCAAAATTTCGAATCTGACAAATTTGAATGGTAGGGATTTGGCTACTTAGGGATTGGGTCCGTTTTCATGAATTTCGAAGATGATGCCGACACTTCTCTAGTTCCCCAAGCCCTAGGTGCACATATGTAATGAACACATTACCGGCATATTTTGACATGACGGCTGTTTGCGAATATAATGGAAGTACTACCGGAACTCTTAACTGTCTTTTAACTTGACGGTTGGTTCAAGAATCAATCTTTGTAAACGTTAGTAATCAATGACGCAATTAACACGGGTTTCTCGGTATCACTACTGATTAAAGTAGAGCACAAGTTATGTCATTGATTACATATAGATATAGATACTTCCTATTCACACATCGCTTGTTGCTCAAAACAAGTCTGTCTACCAGAACAAATTTAATTAAAAGGCTAAGCCTTGCGAAGTAACTATGTCATGATTATAGTTTGATGTGACACTCTATGCCTATCAGAGTTGGCCTAAAACAGAGTCTCCTGCTTGAATTGCGTCAACTTACACAGTATTTGCTATCTTCATAAAGAATGGATAGCGAAGAATTATAGTGAGGACAATGGTTATACGGTATACGAATCGAACTAATATAAAAGGTTGTTGGGATATGTACAAGGCTTCTGTCAATGACAGTGACAATCCACTTCACTATGTCCTAAAATAAAAATTAAACTATCTAGAGCCAAACCATACAGTTCCAAAACGTTTTCACATGCCTGCTGGTCACTGGTCAGTGCGTTGAATACGCTGGACAGATGAGCATTTCGGCTTGTCGGGCCGGGCCGACCTCCATTGGTTAGCAGGCCGGGCCGGGCCGAGCCGAGAAATTTTTTAATTGCGGGCCGGAGCGGGCCGAAACGGGCCGGATTAAGTTTGGAAAATGTTGTAAAATCACTAAAATTAGCAACACATTTATTGATTCTGGTTATTTTATGGCAAAATTTAACATTTCATAGCATAATTTATCCTTTCCATCTTGCATTGAAGCCTTTGAAATAATTTTGTCAGTAAAATTTTGGAATTTTTCTTTTGGCGGGCCGGGCCGACCTAAATTTGTAGCGGGCCGGGCCGGTCCGAAACAATCCGGCCCGTTGTCATCTGACGATATGAATAGCTGCTGCAGATATAATTTGGGAAAGCCAGTTTTCGAAAAATAGCGAATCGGTATCACACCGGGGAAGACCCTGCAAATAGATAAAGAGATAGAGAGATAGCACGATAGATCTGCATCATGCTGAGCAACGGAGATATCAGTACCCTGCATGGTGGAAGTAGCACATCTATAATTTCGTATGCCCCGGCGATCTGCTGTGACCGTTTCATTTACCACATGAGCAACAGCTAACATGCAACTTGGGGGAGACCCGCGCGTCGTGTATTATGCACTGGCTATCCAGCCACGACGACAACGACGACGACGCATCCCACTGTACGTACCAATAGCCCGGGGGCCGGGCGTTTCCCAATGCGGGTCCCGCCCGTTGTCACCGACCGTGTTCTAACCCGAGCAAATAGTACCAGTTGGCAACCCCAACCAAGAGTCCATGATTTTCTCCTATATATTAGAAGAATAGTAAGCCACTAGATGGCTCCTCTTCTTGGCATTGCGTAACGGTGCTCCGACCACAATACGCGGGGGGTCAGCAGGTATACCCTCCTCCGTTTGGTGGGGGGGGGTAGCCAAAAGTGGTCCCCGATGCGGGGGGGGGGGCGCGGAAAGAGGTCCCCGATTGGGGGGGTTGCTCAAGCTGGCAAAGTTTCGCTCATTCGGTGTGGCTGTTAGCGTCCCCCCCCCCCCCCAAACGGGGACCACTTTTTGTGACCCCCCAAACGGGGACCCATTTTCGAATAGAACAAAAATTACGGTAACTGCCCAGAGACAACAATTGCTACTTCCCCACACATATAAGCACTACCAATACCCCAAACAGATTTTATTCCCACGTACAGGAATAATGATACCGTAACTATCCAGAATACAGTCACCGACTGATGCTGATTTTTTAGCAAACATCCCACACACGGTAATGCTGCTCTGTTCGAAATGAAGCTTCTTAGTACCATCTACCTGTTAATTGAGTTGTGCTGTTCAGCAGGCACAGTTGGTCCCGGGCCGCGGGTACCCGCGGGGCGAGGCGGGTGTCACCAAACTTGAATACCCGCGCCGGTTACTTGTGCGGGCCTATACTAAAAATTTTAAGTATTATTGTCTAAAACTAAGTGAAATTTACTAGTTAAACAGAACATACTGCATTTGTATTTTCACCTCTCATTTAGTTTTGAAAGTTTTCTGAACTGCAGTAGTGCATCTGTGCTGCTTTGCAAAGAGCGGACCAGTCATCTCGGCACGACCTATATATAGTTTCAGCGATTTCAAACCCGATAAAACTTAAATGTTTGCTTGATTATATACTGTAAAAGTTTCGGTGTTCTTATCCAACACAGTTTCTGAGTCTACAAGGTTTAGACTTTAGAGACATTGGCTTTATAAGCCTAGAAATGTATGTATTAATTTAGTTGAATCTAGTTGAATGAGTTTTCACAAATGTTTATTTAGTTTTTAATTTATTGCCGGCTTGTAAATAGAAGTATTCTTGTTTATGATTAAAAATAGGTCACTACGAACTAAAGCCCATAGGCACAGGAGCAGCGACAAAGGATCCAGGAACGGGAATCTGAACAGGAACAAATCTGTGGTCTGCTTTTTGGAAAAAAAAGAGTGGAAGCATAATTTTAGGAGTAAGAGCGAAAACTGGGTTCTAACAAGAACATGAAGGAGACCTATTTTTACGAACCGGAAGGAAATCCATTTTCAGGATCAGGACCGAAAACTGAGGTTTGTTCAGAGTTGGACGCGGGCCACGGGTACCTGCGGGGCGGGCCGGTGCGGGCCGATTTTTGTAGTGACAGCATAACTTTTTAAGCTTAAATTTAAAAGCTTTATACAATATTTTTAACTTTGAAAGTAGAAAACCTACACTGAATCAACGGATTCTTTCTCGATTACCCATGCCACCGCTCAAAATTGTTAAAGCTTGGCTAATTGAGCTAAAGTTTGGAATGTGCATGTTTTCGAGCACACTGAGTTCAAACATTGCAAAATTTATCGATTTCTCAAAATTCGTTTTTTCGATTCGGGGTCTACTGAAACATTTTTGTCTTTGATTTTGCTGAAAACTTGAATATGAAGGTTTTCTGGATCGCAGAACACGAATATGGTGTCGGTTTTTCGATTCAGCTTTTTGCTAGCTCAGTGCAAGCTTACATCTTAAGCTTACAACTTTAGCTTAGACCGAACTATAACATTTGAACTCAGCATCGAAAACACGCCCATGTCAAATTTTCGTTCAATTGTTTAAGATTTAAGAAGTTTGAGTGGTGAGGGTAATAGAGACAAGACCCGAATTAACAACTAAGTGTACATTTTACAATGACCACGACTAGAGATGTGCCGGTGCCGGAGCTGGGGTCAGAGTATGGTAACGCGAACTCAATTGATATGATGTCTATTCAATGGTTATATCACAAGATACATCAAGGTATCAGATCACACAGAAATTTCAAAATTTTTAACCATTTCAGTCACAACACTTATCCCCTCTTCTTTTAAAGTCAGTCCCAAACTTCTATTCTTCTAAATTCATCATTGACTGGGTTGTATCTCAAAGGCGGCCTTCGGTTACGAACAGGACGCATATTTCTATCATGCATCGCTGCCGCTGGGTTTGGGTCGCCATTTCGGATATTGACATCTTCCAAACCTTGAGGCTCTTGGACAACTTCCGGAAAAAGTAAGAAATCGGAATCAGGCCATGGGTCACTGGATGGTTGACGAACGGCAACTGGAATCCTGGTCTTTACAAGCTTTCTAGAATTCCAGATCTTGTTGTTTTCCAGCAGATATGTGTGAGGTCCTTTCTTTCCAATAATTTTCAGAGGAAGTGAAAATTTTGAGCGCCCTTTTATTCTGTTAGGCAACTCATGACGACATGTTAAGGGACCAAATTGTCGAAGGCGTGAATCATCCAAAGATTAAAGAACGATTACTTATGGAACCCAACCTTACAGCTGCGAAAGCTGTTCAGATCGCGACCCAAATTGAAAAGGCCTTTACGGAAGCGCGAACTTTGATGACAACTAAAGACGAACACAACTCCGTCAATGCCATCAAACCAACTACGTCAGGCAGAACCCGAAACACCTACCCTGGCAAATTCACCAAATCCAGGTCAGTTTGTATGCGGTGTGGTCGGGATCACAAAAGCAACAAGTACGAATGCCCCGCGACTAACAGCATCTGTCATTTCTGCCAGAAGAAAGGACATTTTGAAAAGGTATGTAAAGCCAAGAAAGCTCAACAAAGTAGAACGGCTAAACCTGTTCGTCAAGTTGATGTGTATGAATCCGAAGAATCCCACCCTCGTCGCCAAAAAGTATGGTAACGCGAACTCAATTGATATGATGTCTATTCAATGGTTATATCACAAGATACATCAAGGTATCAGATCACACAGAAATTTCAAAATTTTTAACCATTTCAGTCACAACACAGAGCGAGGCCCCATTGCATCCCTAACCATGACTTAAAATGTGCAAATTTTGTGTATTGTTAAATATACTATTAAAACAATTAAGTAAGTTCGAAACTAATTATTTGAATATTTAGGGAGACACCAGGTTGCCTCACTGTTGCGTGGAAGAGGCTCTCAAATCAGAAGGCCCCCTCAATTTCCAAATTTCTCAGCTTATCGTAAGAAATAAGGGGAAGCCGAAATAAGTGCAAAATGCTCTATTGAAGTGTTCGTTGAAGCATGTGAACTTTTTCCCCGACCAAGTTAGTTTCTCAGTCGGCAGCAAAGCTTCTAGCAGGTTACAGATTTAGAGAAATAACTAAATAACATGTTGATTAAATTAGATTAAATTTCGAAGCATTTATGTAAAAGTACGGAGAGTCTTTTGATAGCAAAATATTCACAATTGTGGCAGCTAAAACTTTAAACTAAAAACGCAACTTTTATACACATTAAACAGTATTCATAACATAAAATAATCGCATTTATTGTGTGGGCCTTTGCGGGCCAAAAATTGTAGATGCGGGCCGCGGGCCGGACCTGTGCGGGCCGAAAATTTGAGTGCGGGCTGCGTGGCGGCTGTGGGCCGCAAATTTCGGCCCGCGTCCAACTCTGGGTTTGTTTGCAGCAACCACAATTCCAGCTTAATTTCAGTAACAGGAACGGGAGCTTAATTTCAAACAGGGGTCTATTTTAAACCCGTAATTTCCACATATTTGAGCTTACGGGTGGTCGGTCAATGTATAGAAATCTTATTTGTAAAACTAAATCAGCATATTAGGAAAAGTCATAGTGACATTACAAGGTAATATCAAAGCAGGTCATGTGGAGATATTGTGGCCCTGATCTCGTGTTGTCTTTTTAATTTCATGTTTCGGTTCCTGAAGCTTATCCGAATTCGCTCCTGCTCTTGTTCCGGAAATCATATTCCTTCCGTTCCTGTTCCTATTTCTGTTCCTGTTCCAAGTTTTAGATGTCACCTTAAAATATCAAACTTTTTGGAAAGTCATCAAGAACTGATGATTTTTATTTTCCGTTTATTTGTTTTAATTTTCAAAACGTCTGATGCATTATTTGCTTGCAACGCATTTTTGCGATTGTTTCAGAGTATATTTCGCACTAAGAAAGTTAACGATTAAATAGAAAACCTAATAAAATGAAAATTTCCGTTTTCATTTAGTTTTCCACATGAGCGGGGCGAAATAATTTTGCGGATATCTTGCGGGTATCACTTGTCTGCGGGGTGGGGCGGGGCGGATACCCTTCTGCGGGCCGCGGGCCAGACCGAGTAGCAAAAATCCGGGCCGCGACCAACTCGAGCAGGCATTACCTGAAACACAGCAACAATTGCATTTTATTGAGCTGGTAACGTTAATCTTAGTACTCGAAGTTATCTGTAACGAATCATCATATATATCTTCTTCTTCCTGTTCCTGGACCAGCTTTGGGAGCCTAATATGGATAAGATTGACCAAATGCGTCCCTCATCCCGGAGGAAAGCCAGGATTCGGGGGCACCCTTGGATAGGATGTCCACGGGCTGTCCAGTCCCCGGTGACGCCGTCGGGCCCAATTGTGGTTTGGACAGTGCGGGAGGAGGTGGGCTAGGTTAGGTTGGCCTTAATTCAACATACACATATCGCCAGCATTTGTCGTTATGTAGTTAAGGTGCTGGTTCGGGTTCGTGTATTTTTGGGCTTTAAAAGCGCAATTGTCGTTGAAATTTATTCCAATTTGCTACAATTACATTATTTACCCTATAAAACATGTTAGAAAAGTCGCGGCTTGAAAATTTTAGTTTTGGAGAAATTAGCTTTATTCCGCCATAACTTGCACTGTGACCAGCCTACATGGATGAACTTATAGTTGTTCGAATCCTCTCACCAAGACCTACAACTTTGGTCTAGAGAGTTTTCTTCGCTTCCTTCAGGTTTAAGAGACAACAGCGAAAATTGATTTTCGAGGTCCAAAACCGGCCATTTTTCGAAAAATAAAATATTGCAAGATTTCGACAGCTTCAACAGCGCTGGTCCGTCGGTCAAGTATTGTCCATATTTGTGGCCCTAAAGGACATCTTACGCCCAAAGGAGAGCTCTCTGCGGTATCTCTGCCGGCGCACAGCAGCGAAAATGTGAAATTTTGAAAATAGCAACTAGATTGTTTTGAACACGGATTTCTCTCTACTCATGCAATCAATTAAAAAACGGCTTTCCACACGTATTCTTGAGACAATTGCCGAGGGCTATTTTTCACGATTTTGCATTTTGACTTTCAGTTCGAGAGAAATTAGCGTCCAAACTTGAAAATTTTGACGAAAATCGGACAAAATTTACGTTTTCTCAACATCTTGAGCTTCCTTATTCGTTAAACAATTTCAGAAAACATAGCCCTCGGGAAGACGTTTCTTTTGAAGCCTGAACTGGTTGCTTTTCGTTAGCTTTCCCACACTTCGAGAAATCCATGTTCAAAAATTGTTTTTATGTTATTGCAAGTCGTTGTTCAAATATCATGTCGTTCAAGCCGACGAGTTGAAATGAGACAGCTATATTGTACCTAGTTGTAACAAGCACATTCTAAGCTTTAAAATGATATAAAAATTATTGTTGAACTCCAAAAATTGAGCAAATTACAGTCTTTCAAAATTTGCTGCAAATGCCCGAATTAGCGCCTTAAAGAAACTAATGCAATGTGTGTAATATCTAAACTTTCATCAGGCATTCATATGAAATTTTCAAGAATGTGCAGGAATATTCAATATTACACAAAAAATAGAACAAGAGCTTATCCTCTTAAGGTGGTAATTCCCTTTGGGGACACAATTCTTAGCATACAGCCCAAATCAGGTTGAAATTGATGAAACTTTACACAACAACTTCCTTTCGCATTCGTACATTCTGCACAATCCCGCCTCAAAACTTCGACGTTTCCGTTTTGATTTCTTTGAATCTTAGAAAGCCCTGAATCCTTAGAAATCCAAGAAATGAATGAATAGTAATGGTTCAATGTTGATGTTTCCAAAAGGAATCACCACCTTAAATCAAAGCGGAATATTTTCGTATATGTATGTAAACATTCCTTTTAGTGTGAGCAACAGTTCTGAGGAGAAGCAATTAATTATAAAAATCATAAGATAGGCTCACCTTGTTTTTTCGATATATATTCACGTCCAATAATACAGAGTAGCCGAGACAGCGAACATAAAAAAGTGTTATTGTACTTCATTAAGCTCTGAGGATAGGCATACGCATGTAACAGACATATTTTCCATATCAGCTTACTTTATGTCATCCAATAAACAACGCCTCTGCACCCTGATTACGGTTGCTTAGTAGCTAAATCCAGGTACTGTCAAAACTTCGAAAGCAGAAAAGATGAGACTACACAGCTAAAGTCATCCCTAACACAGTCACAAATAAGCATACTGTAATACTCAAATCGGCAAGGTAGTTTTATGGGGGAACTGAAGAGTGACACATCTGAACCACTGAGGACCGAATGGCAGCGTCATCAGCTTTATTAGCGCAGCAACTGCAAATTTACATAAGAGCTGATAGATTCATATTCATATTCAAATTGCACACAGCTGATGGCTCGTAACTTACGGAGGACTGAACGAAACAACTCAAAATTTTAAGTTGAAATGGACAACATTATGGGGCTAACTTATGCGTGAAAGTGAACGAAATCCGAAGCCTAAAACATTTTCCCTAACAGCTACAGCAACACGAAGAAAATTTCGTGAGTTAGTGGCACTGTAAAGTAATAAATAGTAATTCGCTCAATTCTAGCATTCGTACTCAGCAGGTAAGCTCAGACAATCCTTCTTTAATACGTATTTGTCAGTTTGCACACAACACTAACATCTATACAGCATAGATGCTCTGACGACACAATTTCTACCAATTCCGTTCTGAATGTAAATT
>JASAND010003024.1:0-47042 GCA_030248195.1 Trissonchulus latispiculum
CAGATCTGCAATAAATAACGAAGGAATGTGCAGACCAGATGTAATAAACGTAGAAATAATAACAAATACGTATTAATGGTTGACATTTTGCGTGGGGACGGGACACATCCGCCCGCCCTAGAACGGAGACATTTAGTACCTAGTCTTAAGGTGCATACATAGTCGCGAACGCAGAGAGACGCGCGTCGACGCCTCAGATTGTAACATGCCGTTTTAACCGCTTAAAAATAATTGTAGCGTATTCATGCTCACGAACGCATGCAGACGCTTACGTACGCGCGTCAACGCGCCTGCTTGCGACAGGAACTATGAATGCACCTTAACTTTGGAATAATTTCCAGAACGCCAAATTAACACATGTAGACATAGCGGCGCTTAAACCTGTTGTCTGAGTTTAGCTATTTTGACCGCCAAACTTTATATCAGACGTCGAACAATCTTAAGCACATTTTTTGTAAAATCTTTTGCTGCTACCCACAAACGAGCACCTCGTACATCTCCCTTTTAAAACAAGCAAAAAACAGAAGAAAACCACAACGTGACAAGTTGCCACTGGATGAAGAAATCAACTAGAATCCAGAAAATGTTAAGCACACCTCGGAGTTAAACTGAATGTGAATATTAGAGGCACCCGATAAAATTGATAAAGGTAAAAACAGCTGCCTGTTCACGGATCCACAAGGATGCAAGGACATCAAATAGATATATCAGGCCAAAACGTGAACACCCAAAATTACAGACCCACCTTTACTCTGCGACCGGTTTCGGACCACGGGGATCCTTCATCAGGCAGTTCCTGTTGCTTCGACGCTAGAGCAGGAAGCGTCGAAGCAACAGGAACTGCCTGATGAAGGATCCCCGTGGTCCGAAACCGGTCGCAGAGTAAAGGTGGGTCTGCAATTTTGGGTGTTCACGTTTTGGCCTGATATATCTATTAGGCTCCCGATAAAATGAGAATTAGCAACCCAAGACGGCACACCAGTTGTCAGCCATATTATGTATTTGCAACTTAACTTCAGTATTTCCCTATCGTACTTAGCCCCACTTCACAATGGGAACGATGGAACGATTTTGAAGTAGATCAATGTTTTAGAAAAGGTTCCCCAACATTCACCATTTCAGCTTGCACAGCAAAACCAAACATATGCAAAAAACAAATATCAACCAGAAATAAACAAACAAAGCTCAACTGCTTATGTCCACTAGTACCGATCTGAACAACGTTTGGATCAAGTTGAGTGAGATCAGAGCCAGACGAGTCAAGGTCATTGCCAAGAAAGCATAGGATCGCTCGTGCCTGCGAAGAGATGGCCACAACAGAGCCAGCCAGCGGGGACCAGGATATCTGGTTGATGGGAGAGGCTTCATCGCAGACGAAGGATGAATGAAATGCACTCTTAAACAGAAAAACTGGGACAAAGTGGAAAACCTGGAAAAAACTGAACGGAAAAAGAAACCTTCCTTTTCAGAAAATGACCAATCTTAATCCTAATCACGACATAGAGTTAACTTTAGAAACAAAGTTGGAAGAAGATAAAAGCAAGGGGGGTTCAATTTTTAGGTCAGTGAGAACCGGGACACAATACAATACTGTGCTTTAGTACAAGTATGAAAAATGCTCCTTGCAGTCGCATGAAAAAGTTAATATGAGATGATGGTCAACATTTAAATGTGTCAAGGACAAGATTTAAAATGTCGATACCACAGAAGCAAAATGTCGACTCTCACATTTTTTCACAAATTGAGTTATTATGTACAAAGTTTGGGCAATTTGGTCAGCTACTTTGTGGCAAAAGATGGACTCTCCTAGCCATAAAATTAAGCTCACAGCGTTAAAATAGCGATATGTTTTCTCTCCAGTGTATGATTGCTTTCAGGAAGCAAGTTATAGACTCTCCAATAGTCGACGTTTTGCTACTGAAAAATTCTTTTATTCTGAATTTTTTGAACTTTAGGAGGTGTTGCAAAATGTCGACTCTCCAGGAAATTTGCAGTTTCAGGGTAGAGAAGTTGCGAAAAAAGTCGGAACAGAGCAATAAAGATGACTATGCAACTTCCTTTTTACAACGAGTATTTTTATAAGCGCCAACTCATCAGTTTTTATCTAAAATTGCTTCACTGCCTACGTATCCCGCCATTACTGCTCTTCTTTCCACTTTAACTTGTTTTAACTTCTTATCCGCTGAAATTCTTTGGGTCCGGCGATTTCGGTAAGATCGTTCGTTTGCCCTTTATTCATTCTGGATTGGAAAAGAAAATTGTCTTTAGATCCAGGTCTCTCCATAGCTGAACTAATTGAATACTGCAACTGCAGGGACCACGACATTCACGACGTTTTGGGGGCTCTAAATGCGGAGGTCTCCTCCAGTGACTCAAACAGCGACGTAGCATTTGCTGCCTCGCAGCGCCCTACGTATCGGAAACCATCCTGTGCACCACCAGCGATACAGACTATACAGTAATCTGGGCGTAGAAGATATTACTACCTCTGGTGAATCGGATGGTCTTGAAGAGGAAAGCGAGTGAAGTTAAGAGTTACATAATAGATAAGAGTAAGAAACTCATATACTACTATATACTAAGCATGACTGACATGCTTAGTACATAGTAGTATATGAGTTTCTTACTCTTATTTATTATGTACTCATGGTGAAGTCAACAAAGCGGTCCATGAGCTGCCCGGACCAGCGGCTTCTGTCGCATCGCCGGTTCGACTTGTAGCTGCTGTGGCAGCAGCGGTTGAAGAGTAAACCAAATCAGAACTATTCCAGACTTGGTGAGGGACATCGTTGCACAGAAGTTCACCAAGCAGAAAATTGGAAGAGAAATGAAGTCTACAATTTTACTGTGTTCAATTCCAAGAATGCTTATGGACACTGGGGTTCGGTTGAAATCGGGACCTGTCTTACTCTTATCCAGTTCTCAGGCAGTAAACTGGGCCTCAATGTTCGAGACCTGGCCTTCATCGCACGCAGACAACTGCGGCGGGGGAAAATAGGAACAGTTCCGTCGTTGCTGTTATCATCCACTTTCTGAAGTCGAGTGAGACCCTAAACTCGATTCAGCTCACCTTTTTGGAACTTGGCCACACCACTATGGAGGCTGACGAGACAAAAGGCCAATAAGAGAAAGAAAATGTTCTGCTTCACGGAGTGGGTGGAAGTGGTCCGGCACGCCAGAGTGAAAGCACCTTACATTTAGCTAATTAATAGCAATTGATAGCCAGTACCATGTCAAGATACCGAAACTTGGCAAGATACGCGCTGAGTACAGCTGGCCACCATACTTCCCCCTCGACAACTACTAAAGTGCCCCGACCGACCTAGTACATTAAGTACATGCACTCAACCAATTTCGGTTGGAACCACTGCCTTCTACTCAGTACAGTTGCAGATCTATAACGAATAATAATAGTTGCTGTAATTTTTGCAAGTTTAGTAATTTAGAACTTTGTCACAGAAGTTTCGCGTTGGGCTGTTTTTGTACTCTAATACATCCGTCAAATCCACTGCGCAGAAAGCTAACCTTAAGTAATCCACAACTGGCTATTTCGTGTACGCAAAGCTAACCGGGTGCAGGGTACAATTAGTTAGTCTAACTGGCTGTGGGGTACACCAGGTCAGCCAGCTAGCAGAGGACTGACAATGCAATGTGGTGCTATTTTTCTGTCATGTGTTGACTTTGCTTTGTTGAAGTTATCGTTCAATAAATCCTTGAAAATTGTGAGTTCAGTTTTTCTGCATCTTTAGCATAAGTGCATACTTATAGGAGCATAGTGAGAAGCAGAAAGTCTACTCTCCTTAGTCACGTGATTTACAGCTGACATGACGATTTGAGCCACAGGTCGACATGTGACTGGAAAGAGCTGTCTATGCACTACATATGAGATACAGAAAGATTTTGTCTACAATAAGTCCAGCTAAAGTTATATAGTGAAGAACCTTTTAAACCGCCATAACTCAAAAGTGCAAAAAGTGGAGAGTCGACACTTTTGTTCTGTGGTATCGATGTTTAATATGAGCCAACATCTAAATAAGTAGAGGACAAGATGTAAACGGCTATTATGAGCCGCTACGTTTCTCTTGGGCTCATATTGACGCTCATTTAGCTTTTGCTTACTTTTAATCCAACACTGAAATGGCTTGCATGAATAACGACGCATAAACATTAATTTTGCAAAGCTGTACGTAAATGTTTTCTTCTCCACCGCTACATCCAAGTACACATTTAAGGCCACCACATAAAGTCAACAAAACGAAATCGAAGTCCAATCTAATGAAGAAACGAAAATGTGGAACTTACACATGTTGTGCAATCTTGAGAAATCACATTTGAAGTTATCATCGCAATCATCACATTAATTCAATATCCCCAAGCCAATCAAATCGTTTATAAACACTGATGCTTATATGCCAACCGTAAACTGTATATGTTTGCCATTTTAGTCGCGTCAATATGAGCCCAAGAGAAACGTAGCGGCTCATATTAGCCGTTTACATCTTGTCCTCTACTTATTTAGATGTTGGCTCATATTAAACATTTTAAATCTTGTCCTTGACACATTTAAATGTTGACCATCATAGCTCATATTAACTTTTTCATGCGACTGCAAGGAGCATTTTTCATACTTGTCCTCAGTCTAGTTTTTGGGAGCGCTACCATAACTGTGGCAGTAGCAATCACAAATTCCACCAGTGAATTCCCCATACCCAATAAGCTTTGCATGCAAAATTTCAGCCTTTCAGCTATCTCCAGTAGCTTGAACCAGGAACTGGTTCAACTTTGAACCAGTTGAACCAGATCTGGCCAGCCATGGGTCAGATCAGCAAAGTAACACCACTAGTGAATTCCCCATGCCCAATAACCTTTGTATGCAAGATTTCAGCCTTTCAGTTATCTCAAGTAGCTTGAACCAGGAACTGGTTCAACTTTGAACCAGTTGAACCAGATCTGGCCAGCCATGGGTCAGATCAGCAAAGTTACACCGCCACTGAATTCCCCATGCCCAACAACCTTTGTATGCAAGATTTCAGCCTTCCAACTATCTGCAGTAGCTTGAACCAGGAACTGGTTCAGCTTTGAACCAGTTGAACCAGATCTGGCCAGCCATGGGTCAGATCAGCAAAGTTACACCACCAGTGAATTCCCCATGCCCAATAACCTTCGGATGCAAGATTTCAGCCTTTCAGCTATCTCCAGTAGCTTGAACCAGGAACTGGTTCAACATTGAACCAGTTGAACCAGATCTGGCCATCCATCGGTCGGATCAGCAAAGTTACACCACCAGTGAATTCCCCATGCCCAATAACCTTCGGATGCAAGATTTCAGCCTTTCAGCTATCTCCAGTAGCTTGAACCAGGAACTGGTTCAACATTGAACCAGTTGAACCAGATCTGGCCATCCATCGGTCGGATCACCAAAGTTACACCACCAGTGAATTCCCCTTGTCCAATAACCTTTGTATGCAAAATTTCAGCCTTCTAGCTATCTCCAGTTGGTTGAACCAGGACCTGGTTCAGCCTTGAACCAGTTGAACCAGATCTGGCCAGCCATGGGTTGGATCACCAAAGTTACACCACCAGTGAATTCCCCATGCCCAGTAACCTTTGTATGCAAAATTTCAGCCTTCCAACTATCTCCAGTAGCTTGAACCAGGAACTGGTTCAACTTTGAACCAGTTGAACCAGATCTGGCCAGGCATGGGTCGGATCACCAAAGTAACACCACCAGTGAATTCCCCATGCCCAGTAACCTTTGTATGCAAAATTTCAGCCTTCCAACTATATCCAGTAGCTTGAACCAGGAACTGGTTCAAATTTGAACCAGTTGGCCAGATCTGGCCAGGCATAGGTCGGATCACCAAAGTAACACCACCAGTGAATTCCCCATGCCCAATAACCTTTGTATGCAAGATTTCAGCCTTCCAACTATCTCCAGTAGCTTGAACCAGGAACTGGTTCAGCTTTGAACCAGTTGCACCAGATCTGGCCAGCCATGCGTCAGATCAGCAAAGTTACACCACCAGTGAATTCCCCATGCCCAATAACCTTCGGATGCAAGATTTCAGCCTTTCAGCTATCTCCAGTAGCTTGAACCAGGAACTGGTTCAACATTGAACCAGTTGAACCAGATCTGGCCATCCATCGGTCGGATCACCAAAGTTACACCACCAGTGAATTCCCCATGCCCAGTAACCTTTGTATGCAAAATTTCAGCCTTCCAACTATCTCCAGTAGCTTGAACCAGGAACTGGTTCAACCTTGAACCAGTTGACCAGATCTGGCCAGGCATAGGTCAGATCACCAAAGTTACACCACCAGTGAAGTCCCCATGCCCAGTAACCTTTGTATGCAAAATTTCAGCCTTCCAACTATCTCCAGTAGCTTGAACCAGGACCTGGTTCAACCTTGAACCAGTTGAACCAGATCTGGCCAGCCATGGGTTGGATCACCAAAGTTACACCACCAGTGAATTCCCCATGCCCAGTAACCTTTGTATGCAAAATTTCAGCCTTCCAACTATCTCCAGTAGCTTGAACCAGGACAGGGTTTTTTTGTGCATATTATTGTGCATATGCACACTTTTTTGCAAAATGCACACTCAAATTTAAAAATGCACACATAAATGCACAGTCAAATTTTGCTTCCGCTAACCACAAAATGCTCTAAAAAATTTCCAAAGTGCTTAAAATTTTAAAAAAAGCTCTAGCTTTTAGCTGGGGGCTGCCGCCCCCAGACCCCCGCTTTCCTTACTATATATTTTTCGGTCATGGCAAGGTCGCAAGGACCTTACTTTGTTTTATTCTTCTTCACTAAAGCCACTAATTAATTATTGAAATATTTTTGCTTTAGGTTGTAAGTATTTATACATATTATACTGTGCGTTAGCGTTCCTTCATCGTCAAAAATAAACGGCTGAAGCCAATTTCTCTTAAACTATTTCTTTACATTTTCTTCCTTTACAACGGTTCGTCGCGTACAATGCTAGCTCTCTCATTTCCGTTTATTAATCAGTTAAAACGGTAAGAAATTGTTCATAAAAATTTCTTTCGTGTCCAAAATTCCAAAAAATTTTCAGCTTCTGGGGGAGTCCGCCTCCCAGATCCCCGGCATCGAGTTTCAATCAAATTTCTTCTTTATATAGATATTAGCGGGGCTGAATTACATCAATCCGCAATTTCAGCTCGGAATTTTATCGTTACTTTGAAATTCTTGAATTATATATATATATATATATATATATATATACATATTTATATAAGTAAGTACGTGTAATTTGGCAGTAAATTGACTACCCTATCTTGATTTTATGTTCTTCACAATTTTTAGCTTGTATGTATATAGTTAATAGGTTCACTGCATTGCAGATGTCAAAACCCGACACCTATATACGTTAATTTGTTAGTTATGCATTTGCGTAAATATCAGTATATACGTGTTCTAACCAGTTAAGATCTAAAATCATGATTAAAACATCAACTATATAAAGCGTGGGATTCCAGTTAAAGCCAAAAATAGGTGGAATACAAATTTACGGCCAAAAATGTACGTTATAGAGGTCGGGGAAAAAAAACCAACCCGCAAGTGGTGGGGAAAAAAAACCAACCCCCCGTTTGGGCGATGGGGATGAGCTAGCGGGCTCAAATTTTGCATGCAAGTTGGTAGGGCCCATCCCACCTACCACACCAAATTTGAGCTAAATCGGACCACTTTTGAGCATTTTGTGACATTTTGAAAATTTTGGCATTTTTGACCCCCCAAAAATTCAAAATTTGCCTATTTTTGAAGGCCTGTAAAAAATTTTCCATAGCAGTTAGATAATAACTTTTAATAGTTTCTATGAGAACAACATGTGCTCTTTCCAAAAATGTCGGTCTCGCCTTCCTGCGACGCTTGGCAAGCTGCCAGCAGAATTTTTACAAAATGGGAAAAAACCAAGGGGTGGGAAAAAAAACCCAATTTTTGCTTTTGCTGCCAAACTCCCAAAAATGGTTCTTAGTTGCTCAAAAGTCATCCACATAGCAAGTTTAATGCGTTCTTTCACGTGAACAGCTCAAAATTGCATTTGGACTTGGCAATTTTGTGCTAGCCGGTAAAAACCTCATTTCGGCGGATCGGCTGTTTGGCTCACCTAAAGCGGCCAAAAAGTACTCTGGGACAAAGAAATACGCGAAAAAACACTGAAACAACGTTTATTTTAATTTCTTTCATCGAATTTCGAAAGATTTACAAATTTTTGCATTTTAACATAGAAACTGGCAAATTTGATGAAACCTAGCCAGTTGATGCTGCAAATTTTGATGTTTGATTTTCTCACTTATTATGAGGGATATCGCAAAAATAACTGCAGATATGAAGTCAGCGACGCCGATTTTACCTGCCGCATGCATAAAATCGCTAATATGAGTTACCCTGACCGAATACTGGGGTTGGTTTTTTCCCACCGGTTGGTTTTTTCCCGCCATTGGTTTTTTTTACCCCGGCTAATTAACCGTTAACTACTAATTAACGACAGGACCTAGAGAGGCGATTTATATACCAAAATGACAGTCTAGACAGGGCTTGATAAGAAAATAATTTGTAGCCGGATTGCTCCACTGGGTAGTTCTGCAGAGTCCAAAAAGTGACTACCTTGGTTTTTTCCCCGACCTCTATATAGTTCAAAATAAGCAATTTTTCAAAAATGCACACTATTTTTTAAAAATGCACAAAAATGCACACTTGTCCGCGACCAAAAAAAACCCTGAACCAGGAACTGGTTCAACTTTGAACCAGTTGAACCAGATCTGGCCAGGCAAGGGTCGGATCACCAAAGTAACACCACCAGTGAATTCCCCATGCCCAGTAACCTTTGTATGCAAAATTTCAGCCTTAGGACCTGGTTCAACCTTGAACCAGTTGAACCAGATCTGGCCAGCCTTGGGTTGGATCACCAAAGTTACACCACCAGTGAATTCCCCATGCCCAATAACCTTTGTATGCAAAATTTCAGCCTTCCAACTATCTCCAGTAGCTTGAACCAGGACCTGGTTCAACCTTGAACCAGTTGAACCAGATCTGGCCAGCCATGGGTTGGATCACCAAAGTTACACCACCAGTGAATTCCCCATGCCCAGTAACCTTTGTATGCAAAATTTCAGCCTTCCAACTATCTCCAGTAGCTTGAACCAGGAACTGGTTCAACTTTGAACCAGTTGAACCAGATCTGGCCAGGCATGGGTCGGATCACCAAAGTAACACCACCAGTGAATTCCCCATGCCCAGTAACCTTTGTATGCAAAATTTCAGCCTTCCAACTATCTCCAGTAGCTTGAACCAGGAACTGGTTCAACTTTGAACCAGTTGAACCAGATCTGGCCAGGCATAGGTCGGATCACCAAAGTAACACCACCAGTGAATTCCCCATGCCCAATAACCTTTGTATGCAAAATTTCAGCCTTCCAACTATCTCCAGTAGCTTGAACCAGGAACTGGTTCAACTTTGAACCAGTTGAACCAGATCTGGCCAGGCATGGGTCGGATCACCAAAGTAACACCACCAGTGAATTCCCCATGCCCAATAACCTTTGTATGCAAAATTTCAGCCTTCCAACTATCTCCAGTAGCTTGAACCAGGACCTGGTTCAACTTTGAACCAGTTGAACCAGATCTGGCCAGCCATGGGTCGGATCACCAAAGTAACACCACCAGTGAATTCCCCATGCCCAGTAACCTTTGTATGCAAAATTTCAGCCTTCCAACTATCTCCAGTAGCTTGAACCAGGAACTGGTTCAACTTTGAACCAGTTGAACCAGATCTGGCCAGGCATGGGTCGGATCACCAAAGTAACACCACCAGTGAATTCCCCATGCCCAATAACCAATGTATGCAAAATTTCAGCCTTCCAACTATCTCCAGTAGCTTGAACCAGGAACTGGTTCAATTTTGAACCAGTTGAACCAGATCTGGCCAGCCATGGGTCGGATCACCAAAGTAACACCACCAGTGAATTCCCCATGCCCAATAACCTTTGTATGCAAAATTTCAGCCTTCTAGCTATCTCCAGTAGCTTGAACCAGGAACTGGTTCAACTTTGAACCAGTTGAACCAGATGAACCAGGCGAGATACGGTGTCGGCACTATGCTCATCGTGTTCAGCGACCCCGATTTACTATATATGGGTACCACCCCAAGGCCGAAAAACGCTGTTTTTGCCCGTTTTTAGACTATTTTAAAATTTTCGGACTTGGAAATTTTTCAGCTTGAAGGTGTCCAAAAACGCTATTTTTTCCATTTTTGACCATCTATAAAAATCGAACCAGATTGAAATTCGGAAAAAAAACATAAACTTGCTAAGTACCATTGCCTAGATATTCAAAAAATAGTATAGAAAAATTTTTCCTATGGGCCGTTCGAAAAATCGAGTTAACACAAAATTGACAAAAATCATGCTGAATACAGAGAAAAAACCCCACTTTCAAACCCGTAAGAGAAAGTCGATTTTTTCAAAGTTCATTTTTTTCCGGGCAAGTTTGGTATCATTCGAAAGCTCTCGGCCTGGAGATTTCAAAAATGTAAATATTAGCTCTTAATTCCTTCCCGTTAATTAGTTATGCCTAATTAGCACTTTTCAAAATCCGCAAAGTGCCTTTATAGCTCATATTATGGGGGGCTCTCCGAGCACCCCCATGATTATGGAAAATCCAAAAATATAAGTAATGAATGAGTAACCTAAAGGAGGACCAAAAATTTAGGTTTTTTGTTTTTGTTGTTGATTTGGTGGTCGTTGTGGATATCCATAAACGGAGGCCTGATTAAGCAACCAGACCACTATCCCGCAAGAAGTCCAGCACCTGGCCAGGGGCAACTCGGAGGACAGAGAGGTTGGGTGAGGGACCCAGGATATTATACCTGGATCTAGTATACCTAGGGCACCGGAGGAGAAGATGCCCCAGATCCTCCTCCTCTTCCCCGCATTGTGGGCAAAGGGGGGAAGGTTGGGTGGTTGGATTGATAGTATGTCTATATTGCGCAAGGAGGAGGGATTTGCCGGTCTTGAGTTGGGAGAGAAGCACCCACTCCTTCTTTCCGAGACCCGATTCCGCTTCCGGCGGCACAGGTCCACGGGTCCCGTAGATTTGAATAGTGGTGCCGTGGGAGATGCCGGTCAACCAGGAGGATTTGACGGCCCGTTTGATGGCTGCTCTGGCGTCGCCAACAGGGACGTCGGTTTGGGCCAATGAGCAACCCTGCTTGGCAAGGGAATCTGCTTCTTCATTTCCTCGAAGGCCGGCATGCCCGGGGAGCCATTGAATGTATAAGTTTGCACGCCTGCCGATCTCCGTGAGTTTGGATCTGACATTGTTGAATAAAGGGTTGAATGTAGCTCTGACTCCGGCCTTCAGGAGCTCGGTTAGTGACTGGAAGCCAGTGTAGATTGCAATGGTTTGGTCCTTCCAGAAGTCTTCTCCTCTGTCGGATATTCAGTCTGGTGCCTTGCTTAGCGCCAGCATTTTCTGCTCGAAAGCTAGAACAGAATTTGCCCGCTGGAAAGCTGAGTCGGACAGGATCTTGACCGTTTTCGAGTTCCAGCAGAACACCGGAACCTCCGTCAGTTGTTCCATCCTTCGCAGCTCCATCCGTCCAAACCCTGATATTGGGAGCGGGACGAGCCTGGAGAGTTGCTTCCGCAGCAGCTTTCTTCAAAGCTGCGTCGTCTGATCTCATAGTTTCTGTCAGCAGATCGGGATATATGGTTACCGGAATAGATCGACTTTGTGGATGGAGCTGTGATACATCGCAGAGTGGCTCTCTAGGAAGTTGGGCCACTCCGGTGGTCTCCGCCATCAGTCTGCCCATCGGACTGGCCCAACTTCCTAGAGAGCCACTCTGCGATGTATCACAGCTACATTTTGCTGCAGCAAAGCAATGTATTTTCTGAACCGTCAGAAAATTACATTGCTGCAGCAAAATTGTACAGCTAAATCAGTGTAAACAAACAATTTGCTCTCTACATTTTTGGTCAGACTTTAGTAACGAGATCAAAGGTCCCTATAAAGACTCGGGTGACCAACAAGGAAACAATATATATATATATATATATATATATATATATATATATATATATATATATATATATATATATATACAGCATATTGAATACATACATGGTCAAAGTCCACATAAGTGATGACCACAACACCGTCAGTACATCCGGAAACGATTTTACTGCCATCCCAAGACCAGGAGAGGGCACTAATCGGACTGCGATGAACTTCAGCATGATGAAATTCTAGCTAAAACCAAAATTTACAAGTATTAAGTCGATTTACTCCCATCGTTCCATCCGTTCCGTTTTTACTATTACTGACTCTACAAGAATGAAAATTGTCATTTTCCGACATTTAGAGTTTTTAGCTTCGGACGCGGACAACTATGCAAGTTCTACAAGAATGAAAATTGACATTTTCCGACATTTACAGTTTTTAGCTTCGGACGCGGACAACTATGCAAGTCCCAGCATATAGCTTTAAGTAAGCGTAAGTGTCAATTGGAAATAAAACATGTACAAATGTACTGTTTTTATGTAATGTACTAAATTATCAAGTTCATTCACAAAGGGACTCTACCAGAGACAGAAAACATTGTGGTGGCCCCATAATATGAGCCAAAAAGGCACTTTGCGTGTTTTCAAAATGCTTAATTAGGCGTAACTAATTAGCGGTAAGGAATTAAGAGCTAATATTTACATTTTTGAAATCCCCAGGCCAAGAGCTTTCGAATGATACCAAACTTGCCCGGAAAAATGAACTTTGAAAATTTTCATTTTTCAGACCTACTTTCTAGGTGGGGTTTTTTTTTTCTCTGATGTTTCTCCTTTACGCTTTATGTCCCGTAACTCACCAAGGATTTTTCACATGCCTTATGGGGGCGACCTTTACCTATTATTATCTTGTTGTCGAAACCATGAACCTGATCACTATTGATTATTTTGGCCCAATTCGGCCCCTAGCGATTTTTACAGACTGTCAAACATGGGCTCACGAACATTCGGACTTAGAAAATTTTCGAGGGTCCCAACACAGAAAATTGTCAAAAAGTCGTCTAAAATGGCATTTTTCGGCCATTTGGTGGTGCGCATATATAGTAAATCGGGGTCGCTGAAAACGATGAGCATATCGCCGAAACCGACGGATGTGACCCTCGGGCTGCATGGCGCCCGTGGTTCCTCGCCCAGGGTCAAAGTTGGGAAAAGTCGCTAAAAACGGCTATTTTTGGCCTTTTTGTGAAGCCATATATAGTAAATTGGGGTCGCTGAACACGATAGGCATGTTTGCTTCTCCGTGTGGTGCCGCTATTGCGCTGCACTGCGATGCGGCAGCCGCAGCGACGCTGCAGGTGCAGCACCGTGCAGCACGCCCTGTAACTTGAAATGGACAAGTTGAAACTGCCTGAAAGCTTGCCCTTATATAGTAAATCGGGGTCGCTGAACACGATGAGAGTATCCTCGTCGCTGTGCGGTGCTGCTATCGTGCTGCGCTGCGGCGCTGCAGCCGCAGCACCGTGCAGCACGCCCTGTAACTTGAAATAGACAAGTTGAAACTGCCTGAAAGCTTGCCCTTATATAGTAAATCGGGGTCGCTGAACACGATGAGAGTATCCTCGTCGCTGTGCGGTGCTGCTATCGTGCTGCGCTGCGGCGCTGCAGCCGCAGCACCGTGCAGCACGCCCTGTAACTTGAAATAGACAGGTTGAAACTGCCTGAAAGCTTGCCCATATTTAGTACATCGGGGTCGCTGAACACGATTAGTGTATCCTCGTCGATGTTCGGTGATGCGCTGCGTCGCTGCAGCAGCAGCACCGTGCAGCACGCCCTGTAACTTGAAATAGACAAGTTTTAACTGCCTGAAAGCTTGCCCTTATATAGTAAATCGGGGTCGCTGAACACGATGAGAGTATCCTCGTCGCTGTGCGGTGCTGCTATCGTGCTGCGCTGCAGCCGCAGCACCGTGCAGCACGCCCTGTAACTTGAAATAGATAAGTTGAAACTGCCTGAAAGCTTGCCGTTATATAGTAAATCGGGGCCGCTGAACACGATGAGAGTATCCTCGTGGCTGTGCGGCGCTGCTACCGTGCTGCGCTGGGGCCGCAGCACAGTGCAGCACGCCCTGTAACGTGAAATAGACAAGTTGTAACTGCCTGAAAGCTTGCCCTTATATAGTAAATCGGGGTCGCTGAACACGATGAGAGTATCCTCGTCGCTGTGCGGTGCTGCGCTGCGGCGCTGCAGCCGCAGCACCGTGCAGCACGCCCTGTAACTTGAAATAGACAAGTTCTAACTGGCTGAAAGCTTGCCCTTATATAGTAAATCGGGGTCGCTGAACACGACGAGAGTATCCTCGTCGCTGTGCGGTGCTGTACGCTGCGGCGCAGCAGCCGCAGCACCGTGCAGCACGCCCTGTAACTTGAAATAGATAAGTTGAAACTGCCTGAAAGCTTGCCCTTATATAGTAAATCGGGGTCGCTGAACACTATGAGAGTATCCTCGTCGCTGTGCGGTGCTGCTAGGCTGCGCTGCAGCCGCAGCACCGTGCAGCACGCCCTGTAACTTGAAATAGACAAGATTTTACTGCCTGAAATCTTGCCCTTATATAGTAAATCGGGGTCGCTGAACACGATTAGAGTATCCTCCTCGCTGTGCGGAGCTGCAATCCTGCTGCGCTGATGCGCTTCAGCACCAGCACGCTGTGTAACTTGAAATAGACAATTTGAAACTGCCTGAAAGCTTGCCCTTATATAGTAAATCGGGGTCGCTGAACACGATGAGAGTATCCTCGTCGCTGTGCGGTGCTGCACTGCGGCGCAGCAGGTGCAGCATCGTGCAGCACGCCCTGTAACTTGAAATGGAGAAGTTGAAACTGCCTGAAAGCTCGCCCTTATATAGTAAATCGGGGTCGCTGAACACGATGAGAGTATCCACGTCGCTGTGCGGTGCTGCTATCGTGCTGCGCTGCTGCCGCAGCACCTGCAGCACGCACTGTAACTTGAAATAGACAAGTTGAAACTGCCTGAAAGCTTGCCCTTATATAGTAAATCGGGGTCGCTGAACACGATGAGCATATTGTCGACGCCGTATCTCGTCTGGTTCAACTGGTTCAACCGTGAACCAGTTCCTGGTTCAAGTTGCTGGGGTAGCATTTAGTTTAACAGTATGCGTTAATGTTATGGTCAATAAACCATATTAGCACATTACACATTCCCTCATTCCCAAAAATGAAATAGGACAAGTAGGAAAAATGCTCCTTGCAGTCGCATGAAAAATACAATATGAGCCAGAAGGACAGCATTCAATTCGGGAAAAGACAAGATTTAAAATGTATAATATGAGCCAGCATTTACTTATGTAAAGGACAAGATTTAAAAGTTTAATATGAGCAGCTCCCTTTCTCGGGCTCATATTGACGCCGCACGGACAGCCCGCAGGGAGTGGTTTCTCTTTATCTTCGTCGTGTCTTGCTCATATGATTCTGATAGAGCATTCAGTCAGACATATATATACTTTATTGAATACACCAGATCTGTGACAGAAGCTAATGGTATATGACAGCTAGCTAATGGTATATGCTGGCTGCAATGACAAAAAGGACTTGCTGAAAACTGCGTTGTGTCAAAATACCCCAGATTACGGTTGCGTAAATATATAATACGTAATTACGTAAATAGTGTGATATTATCAATAGTCTAAGTAGCATGTTAAGTTACTCTGTGCAGGTTCCTGGGGGCGGCTCTGAGCATGTCTATTTTTACACTTACTCTAATTTTATACGTTGGCATCGATTAAGTTGCGTACACAACATCGTTCCCAAGGCGTCAATATGAGCCCGAGAAAGGAGCTGCTCATTTAAACTTTTAAATCTTGTCCTTTACATAAGTAAATGCTTGCTCATATTATAAATTTTAAATATTGTCTTTTCCCGAATTGAATGCTGTCCTTCTGGCTCTTTTATGTCATGGGGCAGCTCGGAGAGCGCCCCATAATATGAGCCAAAAAGGTACATTGCGGGTTTTCAAAATGCTTAATTAGGCGTAACTAATTAACGGTAAGGAATTAAGAGCTAATATTTACATTTTTGAAATCCCCAGGCCAAGAGCTTTCGAATGATACCAAACTTGCCCGGAAAAAATGAACTTTGAAAATTTTCATTTTTCAGACCTACTTTCTAAGTGGGGTTTTTTTATTCTCTTGTGTTTCTCCTTTACGCTCGTGCTACTTATTCTAGCACACTGATTTTTCACATGCCTTATGGTGGTAACCTTTACCTATTATTATCTTGTTAGCGAAACCATGAACCTGTTCACTATTGATTATTTTGGCCTAATTCGGCTTCTAGCGGTTTCTACAGACTGTCAAACATGGGCTCACGAACATTCGGACTTAGAGAATTTTCGAGGGTCCCAACATAGAAAATTGTCAAAAAGTCGTCTAAAATGGCGTTTTCCGGCCATTTGGTGGTGCGCTTATATAGTAAATCGGGGTCGCTGAAAACGATGAGCATATCGCCGAAACCGACGGATGTGACCCTCGGGCTGCATGGCGCCTGTGGTTCCTCGCCCAGGGTCAAAGTTGGGAAAAGTCGCTAAAAACGGCTATTTTCGGCCATTTGGTGGTGCCCATATATAGTAAATAGGGGTCGCTGAACACGATAGGCATGTTTGCTTCTCCGTGTGGTGCCGCTATTGCGCTGCACTGCGATGCGGCAGCCGCAGCGACGCTGCAGGTGCAGCACCGTGCAGCACGCCCTGTAACTTGAAATGGGCCAGTTGAAACTGCCTGAAAGCTTGCCCTTATATAGTAAATCGGGGTCGTTGAACACGATGAGAGTATCCTCGTCGTTGTGTGGTGCTGCTATCGTGCTGCGCTGCAGGTGCAGCACCGTGCAGCACGCCCCGTAACTTGAAATGGACAAGTTGAAACTGCCTGAAAGCTTGCCCTTATATAGTAAATCGGGGTCGTTGAACACGATGAGAGTATCCTCGTCACTGTACGGTGCTGCTATCGTGCTGCGCTGCAGGTGCAGCACCGTGCAGCACGCCCTGTAACTTGAAATGGACAGGTTGAAACTGCCTGAAAGCTTGCCCTTATATAGTAAATCGGGGTCGCTGAACACGATGAGAGTATCCTCGTCGCTGTGCGGTGCTGCTATCGTGCTGCGCTGCAGGTGCAGCACCGTGCAGCACGCCCTGTAACTTGAAATGGACCAGTTGAAACTGCCTGAAAGCTTGCCCTTATATAGTAAATCGGGGTCGCTGAACACGATGAGAGTATCCTCGTCGCTGTGCGGTGCTGCTATCATGCTGCGCTGCGGCGCTGCAGCCGCAGCACGCTCTGTAACTTGAAATAGACAAGTTGATACTGCCTGAAAGCTTGCCCTTATATAGTAAATCGGGGTCGCTGAACACGATGAGAGTATCCTCGTCGCTGTGCGGTGCTGTCTGCGTGCTGCGCTGCAGCTGCAGCACCTGCAGCACGCTCTGTAACTTGAAATAGACAATTTGAAACTCCCTGAAAGCTTGCCCTTATATGGTAAATCGGGGTCGCTGAACACGATGAGAGTATCCTCGTCGCTGTGCGGTGCTGCTATCGTGCTGCGCTGCGGCGCTGCAGCCGCAGCACCGTGCAGCACGCTCTGTAACTTGAAATAGACAATTTGAAACTCCCTGAAAGCTCGCCCTTATATAGTAAATCGGGGTCGCTGAACACGATGAGAGTATCCTCGTCGCTGTGCGGTGCTGCTATCGTGCTGCGCTGCGGCGCTGCAGCCGCAGCACGCTCTGTAACTTGAAATAGACAATTTGAAACTGCCTGAAAGCTTGCCCTTATAATATGGTAAATCGGGGTCGCTGAACACGATGAGAGTATCCTGGTCGCTGTGCGGTGCTGCTATCGTGCTGCGCTGCGGCGCTGCAGCCGCAGCACGCTCTGTAACTTGAAATAAACAATTTGAAACTGCCTGAAAGCTTGCCCTTATATGGTAAATCGGGGTCACTGAACACGATGAGAGTATCCTCGTCGCTGTGCGGTGCTGCTATCGTGCAGCACGCCCTGTAACTTGAAATGGACAATTTGAAACTGCCTGAAACGTGCAGCACGCCCTGTAACTTGCAATAGACAAGTTGTAACGCCGCAGCACGCTCTGTAACTTGAAATAGACAAGTGAAACTCGGAGGTAATCGCTGAACACGATGAGAGTATCCTCGTCGCTGTGCGGGCTGCAGTTGACTGCGCTGCAGCACGCTCTGTAACTTGAAATAGACAATTTGAAACTGCCTGAAAGCTAGCCCTTATATAGTAAATCGGGGTCGCTGAACACGATGAGAGTATCCTCGTCGCTGTGCGGTGCTGCTATCGGCTGCGCCGCTGGAGCACGCTCTGTAACTTGAAATAGACAATTTGAAACTGCCTGAAAGCTTGCCCGTATATAGTAAATCGGGGTCGCTGAACACGAGAGGTATCCGCGGGGGGGCTATCGTGCAGCACGCCCTGTAACTTGAAATGGACAGGTTGAAACTCCCTGAAAGCTCGCCCTTATATAGTAAATCGGGGTCGCTGAACACGATGAGAGTATCCACGTCGCTGTGCGGTGCTGCTATCGTGCTGCGCTGCTGCGCTGCAGCCGCAGCACGCTCTGTAACTTGAAATAGACAAGTTGAAACTGCCTGAAAGCTTGCCCTTATATAGTAAATCGGGGTCGCTGAACACGATGAGCATATTGTCGACGCCGTATCTCGTCTGGTTCAACTGGTTCAACCGTGAACCAGTTCCTGGTTCAAGTTGCTGGGGTAGCATTTAGTTTAACAGTATGCGTTAATGTTATGGTCAATAAACCATATTAGCACATTACACATTCCCTCATTCCCAAAAATGAAATAGGACAAGTAGGAAAAATGCTCCTTGCAGTCGCATGAAAAATACAATATGAGCCAGAAGGACAGCATTCAATTCGGGAAAAGACAAGATTTAAAATGTATAATATGAGCCAGCATTTACTTATGTAAAGGACAAGATTTAAAAGTTTAATATGAGCAGCTCCCTTTCTCGGGCTCATATTGACGCCGCACGGACAGCCCGCAGGGAGTGGTTTCTCTTTATCTTCGTCGTGTCTTGCTCATATGATTCTGATAGAGCATTCAGTCAGACATATATATACTTTATTGAATACACCAGATCTGTGACAGAAGCTAATGGTATATGACAGCTAGCTAATGGTATATATGTGCTGGCTACAATGACAAAAAGGACTTGCTGAAAAGTGCGTTGTGTAAAAATACCCCAGATTATGGTTGCGTAAATATATATAATACGTAATTACGTATATAAATAGTGTGATATTATCAATAGTCTAAGTAGCATGTTAAGTTACTCTGTGCAGGCTCCTGGGGGGGCGGCTCTGAGCAGTGTCTATTTTTACACTTACTCTAATTTTATACGTTGGCATCGATTAAGTTGCGTACACAACATCGTTCCCAAGGCGTCAATATGAGCCCGAGAAAGGGAGCTGCTCATATTAAACTTTTAAATCTTGTCCTTTACATAAGTAAATGCTGGCTCATATTATACATTTTAAATCTTGTCTTTTCCCGAATTGAATGCTGTCCTTCTGGCTCATATTGTATTTTTCATGCGACTGCAAGGAGCATTTTTCCTACTTGTAATATCTTAACAGTCTCAAAATTCAAGATCACACAAAGTCTGCTATCGTTAGAGCGAAACCCTTGGCCAGGCAATTAATTAGGTCAATTAATTTAGTTAAAATAGGTTAATTAATTTAATTAAAACTAATCAACAAAAACTCTCCGGAACAGACAACTGTGCACGTGTAACTCAAACATGAAGGAGGCTCTGCAACAATCTACAAAATTCCTTAAAGTATACGTACTATTTAAAAAAATCTTAATTAAAAATTCATATGATGTATGTACGTATACACGTACGTATACATGCAAATAATACGTATATGTTACTTTGTGACTTAGTTTCGGATCTGAGGACGGAAGGCGAAAGATGCTCACACAGCCATTGGTCAGCCCACCAGCCACGAACTCATACAGTGCGGAGGACCACAGCTTCACACAAGACACATCTGTCTTCAATAAAATCAAGACTTGCGTAAATATATATATATAGTATATTACAATACAATTAAATTGCTGATTGCCGTTGTTTACGTATAGTTTCAAACAAAACAGGACAAGAGAAAAAGCCGACAAGAGAACAAGACGAAATGGATTAACTACAGGCCAAAATCTATATAACTGCAATATATATGGGGAACGGCGAAACTTATATAGTCAAGCGGGAAAAAAACCCACTTTTTTTCTTGGACCAGAACTTTCGACTGGTTTGGGTTAGCACGGCTTTGATACTATATTTAATTAGGGTTTGCCCTAAGCTTTCGAATGAGGTATAGTTTGTCTCTCTAGACCCTGCCGTTATGGAGAAATTAAAGTTTTCCGTGTCGGGAAAAAACCCAATGCGGGAAAAAAACCCATCGGCGGGAAAAAAACCCAAAGGCAAATTTTGGAAATTTTTTAAAAGTGTTTATTTTTGGCAGTTTAAGCATCCTATCGTGTAGAAAACGTGTTTTTCCTGTATTTAGAGCCAAACTAGACCCATTTTAAGGCAAAAATAAGCATTTTTGGCCAAAATTGAAATTTTGGCTTGAAATGGCACCATGTCCGATTTAGACCCCCTGGACCACCCATAACAGAACGAACCCGGGTAAAACCTATACCAACTTAATCTATAGGCTCTATTAAACAAATGTATGTATTAGTTTGACCTTTCCTGCAAACGGTTAGAAAATATTAAATTTTGAAAATTGGTTTTTCCCCGCCGATGGGTTTTTTTCCCGCCAACTCTAGGTCACCCCCAGGTCGCACCGGAGGGGTTAGAGCAGTGTGGCATATATCATCATGAAGCCCAACAGATGCCCTACACATACATACTATCCGCTTTGGTCTAAGTCTTTCCAGTAGTTCAGGGTGGCCATGCAAAGTTTGCCAAATTTCGGTACTTGGACGGGCCAAAATTTTCGAAAATTTCAAAGTCCCAAAAAATTTGCAGGGAAGCAGTGGGAACAATAATAATGCAGCCTCTAGGGTTATTTTTGACGCTCTTCAAGATAGGCTATTAAAATCCTATATAGCTCATACCGGTAAGCCCACACTGGAGGTGGGTTTTTTCCCGCATATTAAAATGGGTTTTTTCCCGCTTGACTATATACATTTTGAACAATTTCGGAAATTTTAACGTTCATATGTTTAATATTTATAAACAGAAAGCGCTAAGATCTTTCAAAAAGTAATTATCGCACAGGGTAAATAGCTGTTTGTGCAATAAAAATAGCAAAAATTTTCCATTTTGTCACTCCAAAAGGGAGGAGGTCTAGAGACCCCTTGAACTCCCTCCTGGGTGCGGGCGTGGGTGGCTCATCAAAATATTACTTTTCCAGCATTTTTATTTCTTGTATATATATTGTAGCAAGTACATATTCGCGCACTTTGGTTCGAATACGGCTAACTTTCTCTAAGCGCCGACTGTAGACAAAAATCAGTCCCATGGCCGGATCCAAGAGACTGTCCAAAATACGAAGAGGCCACAGGCGCGCACCCAACACAACATAATCCGCGTCCACATCGACACATGTTAAAGTGACTGGAAATAAATTCAAGCCTAAAAATGAAAGAAACAAACACATCATGATGATTTCTAATGAAAGCAACTTTAAAAATTCCGTAATCGTCAATCAAAGCAAAAGAACAGAAGCTTGAAAAGTTCCAGTTAATTACTTGGCTCTCGAATTTGGCAGAATGATGACACAGTTTCTCGGAGTGGTATTCAGGTCTTTCCCAAGCACGCTCCAAATCCATCTACCGGGATAAAGGCCCAGTTCCGGCTAAATCACAAGCTGGTCTCCTGAATTCGGAACGAACTACGCTATCCCAACTGCGATCTGGGAAGTGTCTGCTGCTGGCGCAGTACCGACACCAGGTCAATCCCACCCTCTACCCATCCCCCCTCTGCCCAGACTGTCTCCAGGATGAGGAAACTTTGGAACATCTTCTCCTGGAGTGCCCTGCTAAAGATAATCCCCTGAGGCTCTACCTTGACTGCAGCAATGGATTGGCTGTCCTCTGGGAATCCCCAAGGGGAGTTGTGGACTTCCTAAGGGTTACCGGACGTCTCTAGTCCGGCTATATGGATTCGCTCCGCCAGGTCCCAGGTCGCATTGGCGAGTGGGTTTTTTCCCGCTTAACTATATATACTGTCAATGAAAAAAACTTAAAAAAATCTACTGTATTGCAACCAGGCGTTATTTATACTGCCAACGGCGGAAACTTATGTATACGGCACAATTTCTAATGCTCTTTTGCAGTTATATGCAAAATTTCAGACGATTGCAACTTATCTGTAGCTAGTTATAGGCCGTGCTGTACTTAAGCAGCACTATACTGCAGCGTAACCAGAAGCAAACTATACGGCCAACGGAGGAAACTTATACGGCACGATTTCTAATGCTCTCCTGCAGTTATATGCAGTTCAGATGATTGCAACGTATATATCTGTAGCTAGTTATAGGCCGTGCTGGATTTCAGCAGCACTCTACTGCAGCGCAACTAGATGCAAATTATACTTCCTATGAAGGAAACTTATATGGCACGATTTCTAATGCTCTTATAATGCAGTTATAATTATATATATGCAAAATTTCAGACGATTGCAACATATATATCTATTGCTAGTTATAGGCCGTGCTGTACTTCTGCAGCACTCTCCTGCAGCGCAACCAAATGCAAACTTCATTGCCAATGAAGGAAACCTATAACTAACGGCACACCCTTAGAGAGGTGTTCTGTAGCTCATAAGAAAGCTTACGACTAGGCCTAGCTGCCTAGTCAGTAGTTCAAATTGTTAACTCATTTTTGCAAAACATCTCCCCCCACCCCCTGGCATTTTTTAGGGTTTTGAAAGTGGGGGGGGGGCTCGCCCCCCCTAGGGAGGCGGAAGTGGGGGGACTTCCGCAAAGTGGGGAGGGCGAGCCCAAGGTAAAATAAACCGAAATTTTTAGCAAAAAATTCGCATTTTTAAGGTAAAAACCATAGTTTCCCTTTGGGGGGGGGGGGGGGGGTTGGGGGGTGTCCCCCCCCCCCCGCCCAAATTTCACCCCCCCCCACCCAGATTTTTTGACACCCTCCCCCAACTTTTGGCTACCCCCCCCCGAACACCCCCCAAACGATTTTTGGACCCAAAAAGTTAGCTAAATTTGGTCCAAAAATGGTCATTTTTTGAAAAATTTTTCTGAAATTTTGACCTAAAATCGCTTTAAAATGGTGCAAAAGCGCCTAAAACGTTAAGAACAAGCCTTATTTTGATGAAAAAAGGGCTAAATTACAGAAAATTTTGCATTTTTTGCCCTTTTTTCGAAATTTCTGAGGTCCTAATTTTGGGGGGGGGGTTTGGGGGGGGTACCCCCCATCACATTTCGGAGGTCGGCCATGATTTACCCCCCCCCCCAGACCCAAAGTTCCAGGGAAACTATGGTAAAAACGCAAAAAATCGCTGTTTTTAAGCTTTAAAAATTGAGAAAATTTTGTAAATTTGCCCTCAAACACCGATGTTTTTGACACTTTGGGGGGACCCCCCCAAAAGGGCTTGCCGAAAAGTGGGGGGGGGGGCGCCGAAAAGTGGAGGGGGAACCGAAAAGTGGGGCCCCCCCACTAAAAAACGCCAGACCCCGGAAGCCTCCGCACCCCCCCCCCCCCGAAAAATTCCCTAAAAATACTCTGCGTACGTATATACATATATATATATATACCTTTCTGAAACTTGCGAGGAATGCAAGCCAATATTCCGTCACAAATCGCACAGAGGAAATCTGAAGAGCTCAAAGTGCCAGATGCGTGGTTGTTAGTCTCAGTCGGAACAATTGATAAATCACAGGATAGACATGGACTGCCGCTCATTCGCAGGACAAATCTGAATGACAAAATATATGTACCTTTCGTAGGAATGTAACTGCGCCTGCGCGTACAAGTGGGACAAATGATCCGTCAAAACAGACTCAAGCATAGGTGTAACCAGGCTACAGTTTACCCCCTGAGACCCCCCACCCCATACCCGATCTCGACTACCCCCCCCCAAGCCGAGCTCAGACCCCCTCTAAACTGGGGACCAAACAAGAGGAAAAATGCCAAATTTTTGCAAAAATTTTTGAAATTTTTCAAAACTCTTCTGTAAAAATTTGAAAAACCGGCTGGAAATAGGTTGTAAAACGCAATACGAGTATTTTTTGAGTAGATTTATGTCGAAAATAGTAGATTTTGTCAAAAAGGGCCATTTTTAGCTGAAAAAATTTGGGTACAGTTGGGTATATACAGTTAAAATGGTAAATGGGGGGGGGGGTGAATCTTGGGATTTTGGTGGTCGACCCCGAAATGTGATGGGGGGTACCCCCCCCCAGAATTTGGACCTCAGAAATTTCGAAAAATGGCCAAAAATGCAAACTTTTTATTCCTGCTGGAGCAGGAATGTATAAAATGGAAACATATAAGTTTAGTGCATAGTGAGTCATTTCTCCATTTAGAAGCCCTATCTTCAACACAGGGCTAGCTTAGGTCAGATTTTTGCATTTGGATTATGCAATTAGGTTTAGAACCTATTTAAGGGACAGAACAGAGAGCCGTCGCGCAGTCTTTGACTGCCAGCAATCTAAACGGTTGCAGATTTTTGAGCACCAGTGTAGCTTGGGAGCTACACATCGGTGCATTAGGTAGGTATAGGTTGCGCGGGACATCACAAGTTCAGCCAGGCATGGCAAGCATAGGCTTGCTCTCCCTGACGAGGGAAGTCTAGTGAAATTGTAAACAAAACCTGGAGCTTCCTAGAAAAACAAATTTCAATTGAATAAAGAAAAGGTCTATAAAGGAATACTGCCCCTTTTGGGGCCTACTTGTTGTAATTTAGCCCTTTTTTCTTCAAAATAATGATTGTTTTTAACGTTTTAGGCGTTTTTGCACCGTTTTAAAGCGATTTTAAGCCAAAATTTGAGAAAAATTTTTCAAAAAATTACCATTTTTCAGCCAAAATTAGACGTGCGTTCCTTTGGCGGAGCAGCTTCAACTACAAATTAAAGGAACTGCACTACATTTTAGTACATCAAATGTAGTAAATGTAGGTGGCGCACTTTTAATTTGTAGTTCCACCAATTTTGAGTTTTCGATAGTTTGTGTTTGCTCCTACAGAAGAACAGCGGCGTACACTCTAGCTAACGTAAACTTGGTGCTATCCATGAATTTTTGACAAGAACTACAAATTAATTGCTCTAGCTCAGTACAACCGTCAATTTAGTGCTAATTTGGACACAGGTATTGTTTTATTTGTATGCCCCCCCCCCCCCCCCCCCCCCCCCGGAAAAGCATAACAACATAAGACATTTGAAGCGAAAGTTGCCGGCTTGTCCGTTTCTAGGAAAAGTGGGACGGGGAACCTGCATAGAGTGTTTGGGGTTGGGGAGTGTCTGTCATAGGCATAGTTTCCCTGGAACTTTGCGTCTGGGGGGGGGGGGTAAATCTTGGAAGGTTTGTGGTCGACCCAAGAAATGTGATGGGGGTTACCCCAAAATTTGGGCCTCAGAAATTTCAAAAAATGCAAAATTTTTGGTAATTTAGCCATTTTTTCTTCAAAATAAGGCCTGTTTTTAACGTTTTAGGAGTATTTGCACCGTTTTAAAGTTATTTTAAGTCTCAGTTTAAGTCTAAATTTTTGAAACTTTTTCAAAAAATGATCATTTTTGGCCAAATTTAGCCAACTTTTTGGGTCAAAAAGTCGCTGGGGGGGGGGCGGGTAGCCGAAAGTTGGGGGAGGGTACCTCAAAAATTCTGGGAGGGGGTAAAATTGATCAAAAATTTTGGGGGGAGTATATACCCCCAACCCCCTCCCCTCCCAAAGGAAACCATGGTCATAGGTCTAAGGCGGGGGTAGCCCAGGGTTTATTTTTTGGTCGCCGAACTTTAGGCCAAATGGCCTCAACGACTCAAATTTTTTAGGCCAAAAACCCAAAATCACCCAAAAAATTTAGGCCATCCAAATTTTGTTAATTTTGCGTTATTGCACGCATTGTTAAAATTATAGTTATCATCATAGGTGTAAGGTGGGGGGGTAGCCCCCCCAGCCATTTTTTCAACCCCCCCCCCGGAAATGTTTGGGGGGGGTCGTCCCCCCCAACTGGGGGGGGGGGGGGGGGTAGTCGCGCCGACGGCGCGAAAAACGGCCAAAAATTGGGTATTTTTAGAGTAAATTTTGCAAAAATTTTCAAAAATGCGCATATTTTTGGCTTAAAGTGTCTATTATTGCGAGGAATACACATTTTTATCTGTATTATGAACTTTCTGACTCATTATTGACCTTATTTTGGACTTGGAAACATGTTGGCAATCAAGTTTTCGAGTTTAAAAACCATGTCTAATGTCAAAATCACTTCATAGTTGAATGTTCAATGGCATTAGAAACGGCTGAAAATGCGATTTTTGGCATAAAAATTGAAAAAATTTTTTGGGGGAGGGTTGGGGGGGTCCTGGGGGGGGGTCTCCAGAGGGGCCCCCCCAAAAAAAGTTGGGGGGAGCCCCCCCACCCCAAATCTCCGTTACACCTATGGTTATCATGTATTCATACGTTATACATTCAAAAACCGCTTTTTAACACCAAAAATCGCATATCGTCACTGTTAGTTTAACACACCAGAAAAACTACGGTTTTACCTTAAAATGCAGAAACAGAATCTTGTTAGCATAGAAATAATAATGCACGTCAGTTAATGAATTTTTAATGAAAATGAAAGCATGTATATAGGAGTATAATAGTATAGAAAACCACAGAAAGTAGAAAATTGTATAAACTAATAGAAATAAAGTTAAACTACTAAAAAATAGCATTTCTTCGATGAAATCTTTATAACAGTAAATAAAATTCTAACTGAATGTAAATTTATAAGTGTAAATAGACGAGTTAATAGACAATGTAACTAGCTGGTGGCTGGCGCAGCCCAGAAATACAAGTGAAAATGTATGAATTCGCGCCGAAGGCGCGAAAAATTTTTAGAAAATTACTGTTTTTACTTAAGGTGGCGCTTGCATTATCGGGATTATAGATATAAAATTTAGACCGATAGCTCAATCTTAAAGAAATCCCAACTAACCTTACTTTGGCTGGCGGGGCATCTTTTGACAAAATTTCGGCAACGGAGACCACATGCTTGGCTAGCTACCGGTATGGCTTAAAATTTCGAAATTTTATTAAAGCTGCAAACGACAACGTCGAATGCACTATGTGAAAGAGCATAAAAAGCCCGTTACAACGATGTGCATATCTCTCCTGTACGTGGTTGCAATCAAAAGTTACAGACGATTGAATACATGACAAAGTTACGTTTACCATTCTCGACGCGAATGCTAATGTAAAAACCAATCGTTCGGAAATGAATTCTACAGGGCTTTTCACGTTGCTTTTGTGTTGGATTTCTTTTTTATTTTAAGAAATACACGGTGCGACTTATTAAAAGCATAATATTTGCGAAAAACTGAAATGATTAGTGCGAAATCTTTCATTTTGATTTTCTCATACATGCTGCGACCAAACTCGCTCAAATTTTGCAAGCACGTTTATTTGACGGGTACGCAGGGGCAATTTTTTTAGTTTTTGTTTAAATCGCATATTCCGTGAGTTATTGACTTTCAAAGTTTTCGAATATTCATAAAATACTCAAAACTGCATAAATCGAAAAACTGAAAGAATTGCCCCTGCGTTATGTTCGTTTACGCATTTGTGCCAAATTTGAGCTAATTTCATTCAGCCGTTAATGAGTGACAGCGTTTTGAAAACTTCAGCTTATCTCTCTTGTGTAAGTCGCAAGCTAAGCACTGGATTATTGAAATTCTCCATATTGCTAGCATTTAGCACCAGCTACCTATTCTGAAAGTTTGAAATAGATTAGTTGGAAAATAAACTCAGGAGAACCGCTCCCGGTAATGCAAGCGCCCCCTTAAAAATCAATGAAATTTAACTGGGTTTTCGTCGAAAAATTTAGGCCAAATGGCCTCAACGGCCAAAATTCTTTAGGCCATCGACTCATAAATTTAGGCCATGGCCTTAGCTATGGCCTAAAAAAACCTTGGGGTAGCCCCCCACTCCCCAGCCCTTTTTTCAACCAGCGGCGGCGCCAGGGGGTGGGGGGCCCGGCATAGGTGTACCTGGGGGGTGGGGGGTGGGGGGGAACCCCCCCAAATGGAAAAGTGCCGACCCCACCCTCGAAATTTTGGAGGCAGACCCCACCATAGGTGTACCTTGAAAAAACGTTGGGGGAGGGGGTAGCCGAAATTGCGGTGGGTGGGATCAGCCGATTTGAGGTGGGGTGGGGTCCGGAAAAATCGAATTGGGGGGGGGGGTAAAAACTTTTTGGTCAAAAATTTAGAAAAAATTTGCAAATTTGCTAAAAACGCGTTATTTCCAACTAAAATTCAAAAATATTTCTTCACTGTTGCTCATTTATTCGAAAAAACTTGGAATTTTTGCAAAAATTTCGAATTTTTCCAAAAAATTTCGGATTTTTACTAATTTTGAGGCAAAATTTTCAAAATTTTGAGGGTGGGGTCTGGCAAATTTGGGTGGGTGGGGTCTGGGATTTGGCCATTTGGGGGTGGGGACTGGCTCAAAAATTTCGTGGGTGGGATCGGCACTTTTCGATTTGGGGGGAGGGGTTCCCCCCCACCGCCCCCCCCCAGGTACATACACCTATGGACCCCACCCCCAAATGGCCAAATCCCAGACCCAGACCCCACCCACCCAAATTAGCCAGACCCCACCCTCAAAATTTTGAAAATTTTACCTCAAAATTAGTATATAAAGATTCGAAATTTTTTGGAAAAATTCGAAAGTTTTGCAAAAAATCCAAGTTTTTTCGAACAAATGAGCAAAAACGAAAAATATTGTTGATCTTTAGTTGGAAATAACGCTTTTTTAGCAAATTTGAGAAATTTTGTCTAAATTTTTGACCAAAATTTTTACCCCCCCCAAATTTGATTTTTCCGGACGCCGCCCCACCTCAAAACGGCTGACCCCACCCACCCTAACAAAAAATCCCTAGAATTAAGCACAGTTGATACGTATTTGTGCTTTCATATTTTAGCATAACGAACGGATATGTGATGTCAATTTGATTTGCAGCGGCCACAGACTGAATTCCTGGTTCAGCGTCCGTCGTGTATTTCAGTTCGACGGCTGACCTAGGTTCTATTATTCTGTGGCATAACTTTAAGACTATTTGCCTTCCATTTCACTCAACTGCTACTACTCTGCTCAACCTGCGATTCAGACGATTATATTGGGTATGTGCATAAATGTATATACGTGTATAATTTGTTGTTTTTTGGTCGCTGTTGACCTTGTCTCTCAACGTGCAAGCATATACGTGTAGGTGTGTTAGGTCCTCCCCAAAATGACCCCTCCACTAAAATGACAATTCGCGCCCCCACCCGATTTTCTGATTTTGCCACCCCTTATAATAAAAAGTTCCAGCCAAAATCCTAAGAGTGGAGTTTTCCCCCATGGCTATACTAAGACAGCGTGATTTATATTTAAATTTATTAATAAGAAAAACAATCCTCTCACGGCGCAGCCGCTTGTACGCATCGGCGTGATTTACTCGGGTTTAATTAGGCAAATAAAAAGGGATTTGTGGTGCTCTATAACGTGGGTTAGTTGGAATTTCGCTAGCTCTTCGCTATTTCTAACAGCACAAACTTGTTGTACTATTCACAACGCATTAGAAAAAGCACTTCCACAAAACAGTAGAAGAAAAGAAGTATTTATATATATATATACGTATATATATATATATATATATGTATATACAAGAACAAAAAGTGCTCCTTCGTCGCATGTAAAATACATATGAGTCTTCGTAGACAGGTTGTACATAAGCAAAAACTAGCCTGTGAAATACATATGAGTTCCGTAGGGAGGTTGTAAATTAAGGAAAACAAGCTAAATTGGCATGAATGGTTTGCCGCCGCTTCTTTCATTAGGCAGGTTATTTTGTAGCGTCGATTTTCGGTCAAACGGGGGATAAAGAGTATTTTCCCTGGAAATGGTTGCCCTTGAAACGGCAGTTGGGATAAGGAACTTTTCTGGAAATGGTTGCCCTAAAGGGGCAGTTGGGATAAGGAATGTTTCTGGAAATGGTTGCCCTTAAAGGGGCAGTTGGGATAAGGAATGTTTCTGGAAATGGTTGCCCTTAAAGGGGCAGTTGGGATAAGCAGTTCGTAGCTTAAAGACACTTTACAGTTTAACAAACGTTCTTCTTGCTAACGTAATCAAATTGCAAAGCAAGTCGGAGAATATGCACATAATCCTTTTCTAGAGTACCTGCTACAAATTAAGCATGACTGCCTTTCGTCATATCTCCAAAGCCACAACTTCTTTAAAACGTTTGATTGTACGTATAAAATCTACGTTCTCGACCTCCCCTTGGGCCAACGTTTCGTCCAAAATTTAGACAAAAGGCTTTTAACCCGTACATCTGAAAATGGTTGCCCTTAAAAGGGCAGTTGGGATAAGGAATTTTCGATTACTACAAGTTGCTTGATACACCCTCTTAAAGGGTGTCCTAGCATATCCACCAGCTCAAATTGACTAACAAGTTCAAAAAACACAGATATTAGTCGTTTCTGGGCAGTTTGCCCACTTTTGCGGACTCCAACGGTGTAACTTTTGACCATATCTCGAGATTCACAAAAGCTAGAGAAATTGCGATTGCAGATTTGGAATCTACGTCCCCGAATTACACCAGGACTTACTTTTCAATCAAATCCGAGATTAAAAGATTCTATCCATTTTTGACACCTTCACCTGAAAATGGTTGCCCATAAAAGGGCAGTTGGGATAAGAAATTTTCTTCTAAATATCGCTGGAAGTTACTTGACACTTCTTTTTAAAGGGTGTCCTAGCAAATCCACCGGCTAAACTTCACTAACGAGTTCAAAAACACAGATATTAGGAGTTTCTGGGCAGTTTGCTCACTTTTGCGGTCTCCAACAGTGTGACTTTTGGCCATATCTCGAAATTCACAAAAGCTACAAAAATTTCGATTGCAGATTTGGAATCTGCGTCCCCGAATTACCCTAGGACCGACTTTTTAACCAAATCGGAGACAAAAAGTTTTTGACCATTTTTGACACCTTCCTCTGAAAATGGTTGCCCATAAAAAGGCAGTTGGGATAAGGAATTTTCGATTAAATATCGCCACAAGTTACTTGACACTTCTTTTTAAAGGGTGTCCTAGCAAATCCACCGGCTAAACTTGACTAACAAGTTCAAAAAACACAGATATTAGGCGTTTCTGGGCAGTTTGCTCACTCTTGCGGTCTCCAACAGTGTAACTTTTGGCCATATCTCGAGATTCTCAAAACCTACAAAAATTTCGATTGCAGATATGGAATCTGTGACCCCGAATTACCTTATGACCGTCATTTCAACAAATTTGGAAACAAAAGTTTTTTGACCATTTTTGAGAATCGCCTTGACAGAGAACCAGAACCACCACTTTCGATTTTTAAAAATTTATATTTTAAATTCCCTGCCCTGGTCGACTGGGTGGAGATAGAGTGATGAAATTCACGGATGCACACCTTCTTTTCACGCTCTTCAAAATGAGGTATGAACCAACCCTGTACCCCTTCCCAATCTCGAGTTCTAGGGGGGGGACACCCACCTGCTTTTGAGAATCGCCTTGACAGAGAACCAGAACCACCACCTTCGATTTTTAAAAATTTAAATTTTAAATTCCCTGTCCTGGTCGACTGGGTGGGTCTAGAGCGATGAAATTAAAATGGGCCAGGTTTGGGACCAACCCCCACATACCCACCAAATTTCAGCTCCGGGCGTTGAGCCTAGCTTGAGTTAATAGGGGGGGACAAGAAGAATAATAATAATAATAATAAATCCTACCGGCATCAACGGGTTGTCGCGCATTTTCCTCTTATTCCTCTGTGCTTATATTGGCTCGGGCTCAAACTCAGTTTTGGAACATTTTCAGACTTTGGCCCTATCACAACTTTTTCCCTACTCGCTCAGATCTTTCGAATAAGTACCATATTGACAACTTTTAGGACAATTTTTAAAATTCCGGTTTTTCCGGGAATTCCCGGATTTTCAGTTTTTCGGCTGTAATTTTCGCTGGACGCATTTCCGGAAAATGTCGCAAGAAGGAAAGTTGCTCAGCTCGACGAGTTCTTTCATTTGAGTACCATATCGACCACTTTCCGAAAAAATTATCAAAATCCGGAATTTTCCGGGCCTAATATCTCGGAATCCGTGAATTTTCCGGGAATTTCAATTTCAGATTCGAAATCAGCACCACCGACTTACCCTATGACCAACTTTTAAGCAAAATCCGAGACAAAAAATTTTTATGTCCAAAATCCGGGTTTTCGTGAATTCCCGGATTTTCAGTTTTTCGGCTATAACTTTCGCTAGACGCATTTCCGGAAAATGCCGCAAGAAGGAAAGTTGCTCAGCTCGACGAGCTCTTTCATTTGAGTACCATATCGACCACTTTCCGAAAAAATTTTCAAAATCCGGAATTTTCCGGGCATAATATCTCGGAATCCGTGAATTTTCCGGGAATTTCAATTTCAGATTCGAAATCAGCACCACCGACTTACCCTATGACCAACTTTTAAGCAAAATCCGAGACAAAAAATTTTTATGTCCAAAATCCGGGTTTTTGTGAATTCCCGGATTTTCAGTTTTTCGGCTATAACTTTCGCTAGACGCATTTCCGGAAAATGCCGCAAGAAGGAAAGTTGTTCAGCTCGACGAGCTCTTTCATTTGAGTACCATATCGACCACTTTCGGAGAAATTTTTCAAAATTCGGAAATTTCCGGGGCGAATATCTCGAAATCCGGAAATTTTCCGGAAATTTCGATTTGAGTTTCGAAATCAGCGTGGTCGACTTACCCTATGACCAACTTTTAAGCAAAATCGGAGACAAAAAATTTTTAAGTTTCCCTTGGTCCCCCCTTACGATTTTTAAATTTCCGGGAGCCGCCATTCCCGGAATCCGGGAGATATCGGGCTGCCCTTACAAACGGGAGCACTTCAGGTCACCCTACAACTATGGTGAGAATTTTAGCCCGATCGGTCCAGCCAATCTCGAGAAAAAGGGGGGGGACACAAATGTTGACCGGAATAATAAATAAACTAGCGCTACTGCAAGAACGTGTTGCCCACAACAGGTTTTTCTGTTTATTTTTCTGCCATAACTTTCGTTAGACGCATTTTCAGAAAATGTCGCAAGAAGGAAAGTTGCTCAGCTCGACGAACTCTTTCGTTTGAGCACCATATCGACCACTTTTGGAGAAATTCTTCAAAATCCGGAATTTTCCGGATCGAATATCTCGAAATCCGGAAAGTTTCCGGAAATTTCGTTTTCAGTTTCGAAATCAGCGTGGTCGAGTTACTCTATGACCAACTTTTGAGTGAAATCGGAGACAAAAAATTTTTCGACCCAAAATCCGGATTTTCGTGAATTCCTGGATTTTCAGTTTTTCGGCCGTAACTTTCGCTAGGCGCATTTCTGGAAAATGTCGCAAGAAGGAAAGTTGTTCAGCTCGACGAGCTCTTTCATTTGAGTACCATATCGACCACTTTCGGAAACATTTTTCAAAATCCGGAATTTTCCGGGTCCAATATCTCGAAATCCGTAAATTTTCCGGAACTTTCGATTTCAGTTTCGAAATCAGCGTGGTCGAATTACCCTATGACCAACTTTTAAGCAAAATCGGAGACAAAAAATTTTTGACCAAATTTTGGATTTCGAAATTTCGCCTTGGTCCCCCCTTACCAACCGAAAAATTCCGGGATTCACCATTCCCGGAATCCGGAAGGTATCGGAGCCATCTTGCTTCCCGGAGATGTCCTAGTCAAGGGCTTCAAAATAAGGTATCAACCACCCCTGTACCCCTTCCCAATCTCGAGTTCTAGGGGGGGGACAGACGGATAATAATAATAATAATAATAATAATAATAATAAGCAAATTGGCATGAATGGGTTGCCGCTGCATCTTTCCTCTTACCAACAAGTCAATTTTCCGTGTCGAGTACCACGAAATCCGTAAATATTCCGGAAATTTCGACTTCAGTTTCGAAATCAGCGTGGTCGAATTAGCCTATGACCAACGTTTGAGAGAAATCGGAGACAAAAACTTTTCTGGCCAAAAATCCGGGTTTTCGGGAATTCCCGGATTTTCAGTTTTTCGGCCATAACTTTCGCTAGACGCATTTCCGGAAAATGTCGCAAGAAGGAAAGTTGTTCAGCTCGGTGGGCTCTTTCATTTGAGTACCATATTGACCACTTTTGGAGATATTTTTCAAAATCCGGAATTTTCCGGGTCGAATATCTCGAAATCCGTAAAATTTCTGGAAATTTCGATTTCAGTTTCGAAATCAGCGCTGTCGAATTACCCTATGACCAACTTTTAAGGAAAATCGGAGACAAAAATTTTTTCCGTTCAAAATCCGGGTTTCCGGGAATTCCCGGATTTTCAGTTTTTCGGCCATAACTTTCGCTAGACGCATTTCCGGAAAATGTCGCAAGAAGAAAAGTTGTTCAGCTCGGCGAGCTCTTTCATTTGAGTACCATATTCACCACTTTTGGAGAAATTTTTCAAAATCCGGAATTTTCCGGGTCGAATATCTCGAAATCCGGAAATTTTCCGGAAATTTCGATTTCAGTTTCGAAATCAGCGTAGTTGAATTACCCTATAACCAACTTTTAAGCAAAATCGGAGACAAAAAATTTTTACGTTTCCCTTGGTCCCCCCTTACCATTCTAAAAAATTCCGGAATTCGCCATTCCCGGAATCCGGGAAGTACCGAACTGTCCGCGCTTCCGGGAGCACTTTAGGTCACCCCCAACTCCCCCTGAAAATTTCAGCCGGATCGGTCCACCCAATCAAAAGTTAGAGGGGGGGGACAAGAATCCGGAGAAGAAATAATAATAATAAAGAAATAACGGACATACCCAACACAAAGGGTTGCCTTTTTGTGAAAAAGCGGCAACCCAATAAGCACAGACCAATAACAAAGTGTTGCCCATTCCTTTGGAAAAGTGGGCAACACAATAAACTAGCGCTACTGCAAGAATGTGTTGCCCACAACAGGTTTTTCTGTTTATTTTCTGCCATAACTTTCGCTAGACGCATTTTCAGACAATGTCGCAAGAACGAAAATTGCACAGCTCGACGAACTCTTTCGTTTGAGCACCATATCGACCACTTTTGGAGAAATTCTCCAAAATCCGGAATTTTCCGGAACGAATATCTCGAAATCCGGAAATTTTCGGGAAATTTCGATTCCAGTTTCGAAATCAGCGTGGTCGAATTACCCTATGACCAACTTTTGAGTGAAATCGGAGACAAAAAATTTTTCGACTCAAAATCCGGATTTTCATGAATTCCCGGATTTTCAGTTTTTCGGACATAACTTTCGCTAGACGCATTTTCGGAAAATGTCGCAAGAAGGAAAGTTGCTCAGCTCGACGAGCTCTTTCATTTGAGTACCATATTGACCACTTTTGGAGAAATTTTTCAAAATCCGGAATTTTCCGGGTCCAATATCTCGAAATCCGTAAAATTTCCGGAAATTTCGATTTCAGTTTCGAAATCAGCGTGGTCGAGTTACCCTATGACCAACTTTTGAGCGAAATCGGAGACAAAAAATTTTTGACCAAATTTTGGATTTTGAAATTTCGCCTTGGTCCCCCCTTACCAACCGAAAAATTCCGGGATTCGCCATTCCCGGAATCCGGAAGGTATCGGAGCCATCTTGCTTCCCGGAGATGTCCCAGTCAAGGGCTTCAAAATAAGGTATCAACCACCCCTGTACCCCTTCCAAATCTCGAGATCTAGGGGGGGGACAGACGGATAATAATAATAATAATAATAATAATAATAATAATAAGCACAGACCAATAACAAAGTGTTGCCCATTCCTTTGGAAAAGTGGGCAACACAATAAATAAATAAATAAAGAAACTTAGCCATATCAAAGGGTTGTCTTTTTTTTTAAAAAATGCGACAACCCAATAATAAATCCTACCGGCATCAACGGGTTGTCGCAGCCATTTTCCTCTTATCTAAAGGGCGAAAACTCAATTTTGGTACATTTTCAGGCTTTGGTGCTATTGCAACTTTTTTCCTACTCGCTAAGAGCTTTCGAATGAGTACCATAGAGTCTACTTTTGTGACAATTCTTCTAAATTCGGTTTTTCCGGGAATTCCCGGATTTTCGGTTTTTTGGCCATAACTTTCGTTGGACGCATTTCCGGAAAATGTCGCAAGAAGGAAAGTTGTTAAGCTCGACGAGCTCTTTCATTTGAGTACCATGTCGACCACTTTCGGAGAAGTTTTCCAAAATCCGGAATTTTCCGGGTCCAATATCTCGAAATCCGTAAACTTTCCGGAAATTTCGATTCCAGTTTCGAAATCAGCGTGGTCGATTTACCCTATGACCAACTTTTGAGCAAAATCGGAGACTAAAAATTTTTAAGTCCGAAATCCGGGTTTTCGTGAATTCCCGGATTTTCAGTTTTTCGGCTATAACTTTCGCTAGACGCATTTCCGGAAAATGTCGCAAGAAGGAAAGTTGTCCAGCTCGACGAGCTCTTTCATTTGAGCTCCATATTGACCACTTTTGGGGAAATTTTTCAAATTCCGATATTTTCCGGGGCGAATATCTCGAAATCCGTAAATTTTCCGGAAAATTCGTTTTCGGTTTCGAAATCAGCGCGGTCGAATTACCCTATGACCAACTTTTGAGCGAAATCGGAGACAAAGAATTTTTACGTTTCCCTTGGTCCCCCCTTACCATTTTTAAAAATTCCGGGAGCCGCCATTCCCGGAATCCGGGAGATATCGGGATGCCCTTACAAACGGGAGCACTTCGGGTCACCCTACAACTATGGTGAGAATTTCAGCCCGATCGGTCCAGCCAATCTCGAGAAAAAGGGGGGGGGACACAAATGTTGACCGGAATAATAAATAAACAAGCGCTACTGCAAGAATGTGTTGCCCACGACACATTCCTTTGGGGTATAAATTTTGCTAGACACCTTTTAAGCTGTTTCCGTTCAGGAAATCTGTCCCAGGACTCAAAGAGCTTTCAATTAAGTACCATATTGCCAATGTTTCAACGAATTTTTGAAAATCCGGTTTTTTCCGGAAATTACGGATTTTCCAATCTGCGGCCATAACTTTCGCTAGAAATATATCCGGAAAATATGGTAATGATAAAAATTGCCCAGCTCGACGAGCTCTTTCATTTAAGTACCATATCGACCACTTTTGGAAAAATTTTTCAAAATCCGGATTTTTCCGGGTCCAATATCTCGAAATTCGTAAATTTTCCGGAAATTTCGCTTCCAGTTTCGAAATCAGCGTGGTCGAATTACCCTATGACCAGCTTTTGAGCCAAATCGGAGACAAAAAATTTTTGACCAAATTTTGGATTTTCGAAATTTCGCCTTGGTCCCTTACCATCCGAAAAAATCCGAATTTTCAAAACCCGGAATTTCGGAACCATCTTGCTTCCGGGAGATGTCCTGGTCAAGAGCTTCAAAATAAGGTATCAACCACCCCTGTACCTCTTCTCAATCTCGAGATCTAGGGGGGGGGACAGACGGATAATAATAACAAGCTAATTGGCATGAATGGGTTGCCGCTGCATTTTTCCTCTTATCAATATGTCAATTTTCCGTGTCGAGTACCACGAAATCCGTAAGTATTCCGGAAATTTCGATTTCAGTATCGAAATCAGCGTGGTCGACTTACCCTATGACCAACTTTTAAGCGAAATCGGAGCCAAAAAAGTTTTTGTCCAAAATCCGGGTTTCCGGGAATTCCCGGATTTTCAGTTTTTCGGCCATAACTTTCGCTAGACGCATTTCCGGAAAATGTCACAAGAAGAAAAGTTGTTCAGCTCGACGCGCTCTTTCATTTGAGTACCATGTCGACCACTTTTGGAGAAATTTTTCAAAATCCGGAATTTTCCGGGTCGAATATCTCGAAATCCGGAAATTTTCCGGAAATTTCGATTTCAGTATCGAAATCAGCGTGGTCGAATTGCCCCATGGCCAACTTTTAAGCAAAATCGGAAACAAAAAATTTTTCCGTTCAAAATCCGGGTTTCCGGGAATTCCCGGATTTTCAGTTTTTCGGCCATAACTTTCGCTAGACGCATTTCCGGAAAATGTCGCAAGAAGCAAAGTTGTTCAGCTCGACGCGCTCTTTCATTTGAGTACCATACCGACCACTTTCGGAAAAAAATTTCAAAATCCGGAATTTTCCGGTTCCGATATCTCGAAATCCGTAAATTTTCCGGAAATTTCGATTTCAGTTTCGAAATCAGCGTGGTTGAATTACCCTATGACCAACTTTTAAGTGAAATCGGAGACAAAAAATTTTTACGTTTCCCTTGGTCCCCCCTTACCATTCTAAAAAATTCCGGAATTCGCCATTCCCGGAATCCGGGAAGTACCGAACTGTCCGCGCTTCCGGGAGCACTTTAGGTCACCCCCAACTCCCCCTGAAAATTTCAGCCGGATCGGTCCAGCCAATCAAAAGTTAGAGGGGGGGACACATTCGGCAAGAAATAATAAATAAATAAATAACGGACATACCCAACTTAAAGGGTTGCCTTTTTGTGAAAAAGCGGCAACCCAATAAGTCAAAAGGCATCAAGTGGTTCCCGCCCGACACTTTCCGTTTATACAAAGAGCTTATCCATTCGAAGGCTCGTAGCTCCTTTTTCTCACACTTTCACGCTTTGGTCCTCTTACAACTTTTTCTCTACTCAACGAGAGCTTTCGAATGATATCGGTACCGACCGGATCCGACAATTTTCAATTTTGACCCATGTTGACCGGTTTTGAGTTTTGACCATTTTTGACCCCTTTGAGGCCCCGTAACTCATTTCTCCTACATTTTGGCGCTTTACCCCTATTACAACTTTTTATCCACGCAACGAGAGCTGACGAATGGTATCCATATTGGGGGGTTTCCGACAACTTTCAATTTTGGCCCATTTTGACCGTTTCTGGCCATTTTTGACCCCTTTGAGGCTCCGTAACTCATTTCTCCTACATTTTGACGCTTTACCCCTATTACAACGTTTTACCTACGCAACGAGAGCTTTCGAATGATACCCATATTGGGGGTATCCGACAATTTTCAATTTTGGCCCATTTTGACCGTTTCTGGCCATTTTTGACCCCTTTGGAGCCCCGTAACTCATTTTTCCTACATTTTGACGCTTTACCCCTATTACAACTTTTTACCTACGCAACGAGAGCTTTCGAATGATACCCATATTGGGGGGTTTCCGCCACTTTCTATTTTGACCAATTGCAGCATCACCGTATCGAGTAATTGCGAATTGCCTGATACTATGGAACCCACGTGCCCTGAGGCTCTTCCCGCATCGGGTGCCACCCTACATGCCAAATTTCAGGCCAACTAGTTGACTCTAGCTCGAGATAAAGGCGGAAAACCCCTTCAAACGGCCGTTTTGGCCGTTTTTGGCCATTTTTGACACTTTTTCGCCTCATAACTCAAAATAGGTACATTTTCAGGCCTTGACCCTATTACAACTTTTTCATGGCTCGACGAGAGCTTTCGAATGATACCAAAATTAGCTCATTTGGACAACTTTTTTATTTTACTCATTTTTACTCACGGGGGTGCTCCGGGAGCACCTCTGCTCCCCCGGGGCTCCCCGCGCTTCCGGGAGTAGTTCAAGTCAAGACCTTCAAAATGAGGTATCAACCACCTCTCTATCCCTTCCCAATCTCGAGATAGAGGGGGGGACACGAAATTGTGGACAATAATAAGAAGAATAATAAGAATAATAAACATGTCCAGAACATAGGGTTCCAAACCCTTTGGAAAAGGGCGGGAACCCAATAAGCACAGACCAATAACAAGGTGTTGCCATTTCCTTTGGAAAAGTGGGCAACACAATAAATAAATAAATAAATAAATAAAGAAACTTAGCCATATCAAAGGGTTGTCTTTTTTTTAAAAAAATGCGACAACCCAACAAGCTAAACTGGCATGAATGGTTTGCCGCCGCTTCTTTCTTTAGGCAGCTAACTTTGTAGCGTCAATTTTCGGGAAATGGTTGCTTCTGAAAGGGTAGTTGGGATAAGGAACTTTCTAGAAATGGTTGCCCTTGAAAGGGCAGTTGGGATAACTAATTTTTCACTAAATATCGCTAAAAGTTACTTGATACACCCTCTTAAAGGGAGTCCTAGCAAATCCACCAGCTCAACTTGACTACCGGCTTCGAAAAAAGTACTGATATTAGGCTTTTCTAAACAATTTGCTCACTTTTGCGGACTCCAACAGCGTAGCATTTGGCCATATCTCGAGATTCACGGAAGCTAGAAACATTTCGATGGCAGATTTGGAATCTGCGTCCCCCCGAATTACCCTATGACCGACTTTTCAACCAAATCTGACATTAAACGTTTTTATCCATTTTTGACACCTTCACCTGAAAATGGTTGCCCATAAAAGGGCAGTTGGGATAAGAAATTTTCTACTAAATATCACTGAAAGTTACTTTACACTTCTTTTTAAAGGGTGTCCTAGCAAATTCACCGGCTAAACTTGACTAATGAGTTCAAAAAACACAGATATTAGGCGTTTCTGGGCAGTTTGCTCAGTTGTGCGGTCTCCAACAGTGTAACTTTTGGCCATATCTCGAGATTCACAAAAGCTAGAAAAACTTCAATTGCAGATTTGGAATCTACGTCCCTGAATTACCCCAGGACAAACTTTTCAACCAAATCGGAGAGAAAAAGTTTTCGACCATTTTTGACACCTTCCTCTGAAAATGGTTGCCCATAAAAAGGCAGTTGGGATAAGGAATTTTCGATTAAATATTGCCACAAGTTACTTGACACTTCTTTTTAAAGGATATCTTAGCAAATCCACCGGCTAAACTTGACTAACGAGTTTAAAAAACACAGATATTAGGCGTTTCTGGGCAGTTTGCTCACTTTTGCGGTCTCCAACAGTGTAACTTTTGGGCATATCTCGAGATTCACAAAAGCTAGAAAAATTCCGATTGCAGATTTGGAATCTGCGTCCCCGAATTACCCTAGGACTGACTTTTCAACCAAATCGGAGACAAAAAGTTTTCGACCATTTTTGAGAATCGCCTTGGTCCCCCCTTACGATTTTAAAAAATTAAATTCCCTGCCCTGGTCGACTGGGTGGGTCTAGAGCGATGAAATTAAAATGGGCCAGGTTTGGGACCAACCCCCACATACCCACCAAATTTCAGCTCCGGGCGTTGAGCCTAGCTTGAGTTAATAGGGGGGGGACAAGAAGAAGAAGAAGAATAATAATAACACGACGAGAATAAGGGTTTGCCCTTTTCCTTCGGAAGTAGCGGCAAACCAATAACTAGCGAAGTAGCGAGAATGGGTTGCCGCGGCATTTTCCGTTTATAGATGGTCATATCTCCCAAAAGAGGCACCGTTGTGACCCAGTATAGTCTGATTCGTGTAGTCCGTATCGAGAGCTCTCAATAGAGTACCATATTGACCATATTTAGAGTTGTTTAAATTTTTGGTCATTTTGGTCGATTTTGACCATTTTTGACCCCTTTGAAGCCCCGTAACTCGATTTTCGTACATTTTGGCGGCTTGGCCCTGTTACAACTTTTTATGTACTCAATGAGAGCTTTCGAATGATACCCATATTAGGGGATTTCCGCTACTTTCAATTTTGAGCCATTTTGGCCGATTTTCACCATTTTTGACCCCTTTGAAGCTCCGTAACTCAATTTTCGTACATTTTGGCGGCTTGGCCCTATTACAACTTTTCATCTACTCAACGAGAGCTATCGAATGAGCCCCATATTGGGCGGTTTCCGATACTTTCAATTTTGACCATATGCAGCATCACCGTATCGAGTACTTTCGCATACCGCAAGGGGGGGAACCCCCCGCACTTCAGTCAACACTTCACCCCACCCCCTAACCCCCGTGAAAATTTCAGCCCAATCGGTCCATCCTAGCAAAAGTTAGAGGGGGGACAGGGGGTGGTCACGAGAATAATAATAATAATAATAATAATAAACGGACATACCCAGATGAAAGGGTTGCCTTTTTGTGTAAAAAGCGGCAACCCAATAATAATAATAATAATAATAATAACACGACGAGAATAAGGGTTTGCCCTTTTCCTTCGGAAGTAGCGGCAAACCAATAATAACACGACGAGAATAAGGGTTTGCCCTTTTCCTTCGGAAGTAGCGGCAAACCAACAAGTTGCAACCGCTTAACATATGAGCCTGTCCTACAACGAGGCTCATATTGGCGTATGTCATAATACGAATAATTTGCAGATTTACTTTTATATAAATACATACTGCATAAAGCTTTTCATTACAAATTATTCTTCATATATATAATGTTGATCAGTCATTATAGTGTGCATATGCTCAATACGGTACGCCATGAGGCGCTCTGACTCACAGCCAAGTGGGAACGCATTCTTCGTATGTATAATGTGAAAGTGTTTCGAGAATGCATTAGAGGTGTGCCATAGTGTTTCAGGAAACAGGTTGCATGCACAGTTCAGCTTGAATGTTGTAATGAAAAGCTTTATGCAGTATGTATTTATATAAAAGTAAATCTGCAAATTATTCGTATTATGACATACGCCAATATGAGCCTCGTTGTAGGACAGGCTCATATGTTAAGCGGTTGCAACTTGTTTTCCTTAATTTACAACCTCCCTACGGAACTCATATGTATTTCACAGGCTAGTTTTTGCTTATGTACAACCTGCCTACGAAGACTCATATGTATTTTACATGCGACGAAGGAGCACTTTTTGTTCTTGTTTTCTATTATTTTATATATGTATGCTCATGAAGGTAATGTATAGATATCTTTCAACGGTAGCAAGCAAACCAACCACAGCACTCCACAACCACTTTGAGCATGCAGTTCTATGACAAATGTTGCTCAGCTAGCTCAGGGCTTTCATTTGGTACCAAATTTGACCACTTTTGAAAATTTTCATTTTCGACCCAAAATCGGCTAAGACCCCACCTCTACCCCAGCACAGCACTCTACAGCCACTTTGAGCATGCACTTTTATGACAAAAGTTGCTCAGCTCGCTTAGGGCTTTCATTTGATACCAAATTTGACCACTTTTGAAAAATTTTAGTTTTGACCCAAAATCGCCTAAGTCCCCACCCCACCCCACCACAGCACTCTACAGCCACTTTGAGCATGCAGTTCTATGACAAAAGTTGCACAGCTCGCTTAGGGCTTTAATTTGGTACCAAATTTGACCACTTTTGAAAATTTTCATTTTCGACCCAAAATCGGCTGACACCACCTCTACCCCAGCACAGCACTCTACAGCCACTTTGAGCATGTACTTTTATGACAAAAGTTGCTCAGCTCACTTGTGGCTTTCATGTGGTACCAAATTTGACCACTTTTGAAAATTTTCATTTTTGAACCCGAAAATCGGCTAAGTCCCCACCCTACCCCACCACAGCACTCTACAGCCACTTTGTGCTTTCAGTTGTTTGACAAAAGTTGCTCAGCTCGCTTAGGGCTTTCATTTGATACAAAATTTGACCATTTTTGAAAAATTTTAGTTTTGACCCAAAATCGCCTAAGTCCCCACCCCACCTCACCACAGCACTCTACAGCCACTTTGAGCATGCAGTTCTATGACAAAAGTTGCTCAGCTCGCTTAGGGCTTTCATTTGCTACCAAATTTGACCGCTTTTGAGAAATTTCATTTTTGACCGAAAATCGCCTAAGTCCCCACCCCACCCCAGCACAGCACTCTACAGCCACTTTGAGCATGCAGTTCTATGACAAAAGTTGCTCAGCTCGCTTAGGGCTTTCATTTGGTACCAAATTTGACCACTTTTGAAAAATTTCATTTTTGACCCAAAATCGCCTAAGTCCCCACCCCACCCCAGCACAGCACTCTACAGCCACTTTGAGCATGCAGTTCTATGACAAAAGTTGCTCAGCTCGCTTAGCGCTTCCATTTGATACCAAATTTGACCACTTTTGAAAATTTTCATTTTTGACCCCATGACCTCCCACCGACCTGACCCTCCAGATGGCAAAGTGGAACCAGCACAGCAAGATGGGTGGGTCAGACGGCAAAACGGATGCCAGGAATGAGCTGGGCGCACCAGAAAACCCCTATAGACAATGTTTTGTCAGGCTATGTACAGTCCTATATGGTGTTCCCGGAAGTCGGTACCGACCGGACCCTCCAGACGGCAAAGTGGAACCAGCACAGCTAGATGGGTGGGTCAGACGGCAAAACGGACACCGGGAATGAGCTGGGCGCACCAGAAAACCCCTATAGACAAAGTTTGGAGAGGCAAAGTAAAGCCTACTATGGACCTCCGGGAAGCGGTTACCGACATGACCCCTCAGACGGTCAAGTGGAACCAGCCCAGCAACTTGGGTTACTCGGGCAGCAAAACTGATAGCGGGAATCGATTCTCCGTCCCAAAAAACCTTTGTATGCAAAATTTTATCCACCCATGTAGCAAAATAAGCGAAAAAATTAAGTTCAAAGTTCGACCCAAAATTCACCAAATTTGGCCGGCCAGTACCGAACAATTACGCACGAAGACGGAAAATCATATAGCATTTGAACGACCCCGATATGTGTACTGTTTAACCATATAGTCAGTATTGCCCCATATATAGCCCAATCTGACTTATTAAGGCGCCTTTGAAGCATACTTTTTGGCCATTTTAGCGTTCTGGCCGACTTTGGCCAACCAAAATTTTTCCGGCCCTGGGAGGGCATAAAAACTAGCTTATTTTCTTATTTTTGATTTGTACTACAAAGAATATATATGGGTTTCATAGGCAAACATTTTTCTATCTGTAGTTATTCAAACTACAAAAACTCCTTATGAGACATCAAAGCGAGAAACCGGAAAAAACATCACTCTCGTAAGCGATTTGCGGCATAACTTTTTAACGGAAAGTGGTACGGGATGAAACTTCGCACACATACTAAACTCGACACGTACAATTTTTTGCGCACATAATCTGCGCAGGAAACTGCGCAGCTTCTGCGCAGCCTTGTTTTACACGGTCATTCGACCATTTTCACTCATATTATAGGGGTCGCTACCGCGACCCCTATGATACTACTAAGTTATTTAAAAAGTATATACGTGTAATATCACATACCCAATAAAGCCTGGATAGATGGCAATTCTTCAGGATGTCTGAGTTTATGAGAACTATGAAATGAATATCACGGCATTTTAGCTCATGCAAAAGGAATTTTCTAAAGCTGCAATATTTAAAAAAGTACCAGTGTACTCTTGCAGTTTCAGAAAACAACACTGCATGACACGAAATAAAAAGAGATATATACGTATATGTATGTGTGTGTGTTAAAGCCGCAGTTCCACAAAATAGATTTGTATCCTGAAAAACAAAAAGGGTGGCGGGTATTTATCTACATTATATACATATATATATAAATATATATAAATATATATATATAAATATATATATACAATATGCATAAAGTAATAAGGAATAGAACGGCTGCCACAAATGGGGGAAGGACAGGGTTTTAGTATTTTTAAGTGCGTATTTTTTAACCAGAGTAACAAAACAAGACGCGTTTTATCGTTTAATAATTAAGGCAATAGAAGAAACTGCTCAGAACAGGATATTGGACTATATTGGGTGCGGCTTTTAAGGCTGAAAAAGTTTGGAGGCAAATTGACAAATTTGTGCAAAAATATGCCTAAATTAGCCCAAATTGTGGTTTATTTATTGCGTGTATTACCTTTTAATTGCTATAAATAACCATCTTTAGCTTTTTTCAAAAATTTTGCATTTTTACTTAGTTTGGACCACAGATGAGCTTGAGAAACAGTTGGGGGTTGGGCTAGCCGAAATTAGAGTAGGTGGGGTCAGCCGGCTTGGGGTGGGGTGGAGTCCGAAAAAATCGATTTTGGGGGAGGGGGTAAAAATTTTTCTAATTCTAATTTTAAAGAAAAAAGGGCTGGGGAGTGGGGGGCTACCCCCGCCTTACACCTATGACCATGGGTTCCTTTGGGAGGGGAGGGGGTTGGGGGGTATATACTCCCCCCAAAATGTTTGATCAATTTTACCCCCTCCCAGAATTTTTGAGGTACCCTCCCCAAACTTTCGGCTACCCGCCCCCCCCCAGCGACTTTTTGACCCAAAAAGTTGGCTAAATTTGGCCAAAAATGATCATTTTTTGAAAAAGTTTCAAAAATTTAGACTTAAACTGAGACTTAAAATAACTTTAAAATAGTGCAAAACCGCCTAAAATGTTAAAAACAGGCCTTATTTTGAAGAAAAAAGGGTTAAATTACCGAAAATTTTGCATTTTTTGGCCATTTTTTGAAATTTCTGAGGTCCGAATTCTGGGGAGGGGGGGTGGTGGGGGTCGGGGTACCCCCATCACATTTCTTGAGTCGACCACCAAGCTTCCAAGATTAACCCCCCAGACTCAAGGTTCCAGGGAAACTATGCCTATGACAGACACTCCCCAACCCCAAACACTCTATGCAGGTTCCCCGTCCCACTTTTCCTAGAAACGGACAAGCCGGCAACTTTCGCTTCAAATGTCTTATGTTGTTATGCTTTTCCTGGGCAACTACAAATAAAACAATACCTGTGTCCAAATTAGCACTAAATTGACGGTTGTACTGAGCTAGAGCAATTAGTTTGTAGTGTCGCGGGCCGTGGGGTAGACGACCAGCGCAGGCAGAGTTAAAGCGCAGTGGATCTTTACTAATCCTCTCGGAGTCTTGAAAAGCGTTGTGTTTGCACTTCACGATCTTTTACTTTGACAATATAACAAGCACACAGAGCAATACATGGCTT